>JANCMC010021608.1:2357117-2442841 GCA_024363005.1 Charaxes varanes
GGGCAAGGTTATTAATGCGTGTTTTAATTAAAATGCTCAACGCTATAAATAAGTAGCTAGTGATTAATAGAGTAAATCAATATAGAATTGTAAGCATTGCAAAAAGTAGTTGTGGTCTGTGGCCTTAAAGATATGTCTTTAACTTATTATATTATAAGTGATATCTTTTTAAGTATGAATAAATAAAGAATTTTAAACAGTATATAAAATCTCATACTCTTTTCTTTATTAATTACCTTTCGTAAATTTATATTAATTATTCTGTAATTAATTCTGTAATGATGTTTGTGAAATAAATAAATAAATAAATAAATAAATAAATAAATAAATAAATAAATAAATAAATAAATAATTTTAAAGTGATTCACAAGAATTGTTCATCCTTTTTTCTTGCATCAAATTTTTTAGGAAACCAGTCCATAGTAAACCTATTTCTACCTAGCGTTATCCCGGTTTAATACCAAGATCCGCTTAAATTGCAGAGGCATGTGACTTTGGGGCAAGTTGAGATGGCAGCCTGCCTTCTGACATTGTCCCCATAACCCCTACAATCTTTACAATGTCCGACTACCATCAATCAGTGACAATGAGTGTCACTAATTGACAGTAACGTTAATCGGGAAATCACTATCTTCCGGCCGCAGTAAGAACTGCCTAACCTAGCGATCGACAGAAATACCGGCCAGTGATTAAACTATCACCTCATTCACCAGTCTATAAGGAAAGAAACAAACTCCTTTTATTCTTTCACTTATTTGGCTACGATTGGGTATGATTTGTATATCTCATTCTAGACTATTCAAGTAAATTATTATTTTTCTTCACATTGAAATGAATAAAATGTGTTTTATTCCAAATGAATTTTACAACAAAACTTATGAAATTGTGCTTACAATTCCACACTAAGAAATCTTGTGTCAATGGAATTCGTAAAATATATTCAATGTAAAAATTATATTAATAAAATGTTATCGGTCGAAGGTGGTACACAGAAAAATAATACGTAAAGCAAAAACTTTAGGTACCATTTTAGGCAAATTGCGCGGACGAAAGAGTACGAAATTGAGCACAATTGTAGTTTATACAGAGGAAGGTGTGCGAATGCTAATATTTTTTATGGTATGCAATATTAATACATTAAATCATTAAAATAAAACCACACGCACATCAATGCTAAACGAATTACACCATTTATACACACATGTATTGGATGATGTCAAAGCGTAATCCTGACAACCGTATGTTATATGAATTGTCAAATTTTATTTTTCTGTGAATAAAACAATATGTGTCGTTTTACGCAAAAAAGGGTTGTGGATGAATTTCGACCAGTTACATGATAATACAATACGATAGTACAACATAGGAATTAACGTACATAAAGTTAAATACATTGCAAATTCACCTAGATAACTAAACAAAACATTAACCACTTTCTTTACTTCTTTTTATCGCGTTCCACCTGGGGGGTCGTGAGAGTGATTGTTACGAACGCTCAGTATGTGTGCAATACGGTACCTTACTTTACGATCAACTAATACACACTCTATACTACTATCTGCTATTTGTGAAATAGAATAGTTTTAAAATAGTATGCTGGAAAGTTGAAAATTAAAACAAACATTCAATTTCGGAGGGGAAAAAGTCCAAAGAGAAATCATTTGTCTGGCTGACGTTGACAGAGAGACACTCGGCCAAGAGACGGAAGAAAATTTGTCAGTTGCACCAAAGAATAAAAGTCATTGAAATTTGTATTACAGAATTCATTGCGGATGAAGTCGAAAGTATTGTAAAAATGTGACTTGAAGAAGAAAATTATTATAAAACTAGTTGTAACTCGCGACTTCGCTTGCGTCAACCATTTGTTTTCTTAATAAAGTATATTAGAGCTTGGGCTGACATGTCCATATTGGTCAATAACCCCTGAATATAAACAGAAATTAAAAAATAATCTTAAAGCATTTCAAGGCGAGGCAAACGAACAACAATTAATCGTTATATAGGTACATAGATAGAAGATAAGTGGTTAATAATAATAATAGATATATATAAAATAATAATCAATAATTTCGATGGTTACTACGTAAAATATCGTAGGCCAGATTTAGTCGTTTTCGTTTTTTACGTTTCCTAAACGAACCTGATGAGTTCTATTAACCGTATTAATTTACGAAGTAAAATACTTAAAAACACTACTGTTAAATTAATCCAGTTATTAAAACTCATCGAGTTCATTAGGAAATCGTAAAAAAAGCGAGAATGAGCCATCGATACATTTAATCTAGATAAGAAAGGAAGATCACCCCCTGGGAGTGAATAAAATATAATATAACCATAAGTATGATATTGAGAGAATACTACCTATATTTATGCTATAACTTTCATCATTACATACAATTGAAGACTTCGTATGTAATATCTAAATCGATAGCATTTTTATGAAATCAATATTTCGATTATAAATTTTTTTTAGTACTTTACAGTTCGTAGTCTTTCTGATCGACTCTCCGTGATGACGTCATGTTTTTCTTCGAAAATGGATTATCTGATTTTGTTAGAATATTAACATAAAAGAAGAGGAAAGAAAGAAAAGTTATATCTAAATTTAGTCTACGACTATCTTAGAACGACCAAACTTCGGACAATTAATTAACATTCATTGGGGAAGTGAGCATGTAATATTAGCTAATGCGGTGCCAATTTTTGCTTGTAGCAAATTCCATAGGCAATGAGTGTGAAAGAGTCGAAACAAAAATTACTAACATGCAAAATATGTCCGTGACGTCAACGTACAAACTGGGTGATGTTGGTGGTGGTGGTGGTGGTGGTGGTGGTGGTGCCGATGACGAAGACGATGATGATGATGAGCATATATATATATTGAAAATGCTGTCTCAACGTACTTAATGTTGAAAATTATATTACATACCAGCAAAAGAGAATGAAATTTTATAGGAAACTAGTCGTGAACCGCGACTCCGTCCGCATAAAATTAGATGAAAAAAGCAGATTAAATGTAAAGCGTGGTGATATACAGCCTATAGCATTCCTCAAGAAATGGGTTATCTAACATTGAAAGAATTTGTTTCCTGAGATTAACGCATTCAAGCAAACAAACAAACAAATTCTTCAGTTTTATATATAGACATTTTGTGTACCATTAGCAATAAAACTCGATACAGAAGTTTTTGAGGAGGTCTTAGCTTAATCGGTGGCCGACATTTGTGTAGAATGCTAGGTTCAGCAGTTCTTACAGCGGCCGGGTGATTGGTGGGCAATCTAACTCTGGTCTTTAAATATCCGACCTCGGATACGGAACCCTCTATATTAGAGTGTCTTTAAACGCTCTTGGCTTTTTTTATTACCTTCAAGCGAGTGACTCTAACCTAACAAATCTGTCAGAAGCCTAAACGCGGACAAATCAGAAAGGATAAAGAGAAAAATCCAATGGGAACAAAAATTTATCTACCCCCGCTTTTTTTGAAATAATGTAATATGTTATACATGACTAGCGGACCGGCAGAAGATATCTTGCCCGAACGTTGGTTTACTTACTATTTATTACATTATATTACCGTATAATATTATCTGCGTTCCCGTAGCCATTCCCGAAGCAACGTTTCAACGATATTCAGTTTTTTTACATCCTCTTCGACGATATTTGCAGCACGCATTGTCTGTGACGTGTCAAACGCCATAAGATTACATTAAAGTAGTTTGCGTTGTCAAAAGTGCTAAGGTTATATTAGTACTAATTTAATATGGTAATTATGTATTATTCGATTTTCAAATTTTCTTTATTATTTTTTGTCTCCTGTGTTTTTTACACGTTTTGAATGTCATATTTGCATTATCGATACGGATATCAAGACGGTTATGTATTTGAAAGAAAAATTATTTGTGTTTGTTGTTGTTAATACATTGTAAAATGAAAAAAGAAATGTAAGTTATAGTTGATATGTTTTATTTTTAGTATACTAGTTGTTTCCTGCGACTTCGACTAACGAAAAATCATTTCTAGCGGATGTCTACTAGCAATAAACTGCCTCTATGCCAAATTTCGTCTTTGTACGTCTCGCGGTTATCGATATTACATGCTATGTGCTAGGTACCTTTCGCTTTAATATATATAGATGGGGTCGTGTTTTTAGTTTATGTTAAACGAGGATTGTTACTTTTATATATCTCTAATTATGTTTTGTTGGAAAGCAGTCCAGGAAGTGAGTCAAGTACTAGGTTAGCTATACGTGATTTTATCCGTCTGTATGGCGTACGTAACACGCTCGACGCACGCAACTCTCCGTGTCTACAGTGTATCTCCACAGCCCGCGAATGAATCTCTGAATGAATCATTCGCGGATTTAAGCTTAGTTTAGTTTCTCATGCACAATTAATATCTGCGTAACTGATCCATAGCGAAACAGCAAGACTGTGATTTGCATGAAACTTTCTTGCTAAACCAGATAACTTAAGTTCTACTCAAGATAATAATTTGGTATTTGTTCGTTTAGTTTGGTGTTCATTCATGCCCCACAAAGAGCAAAAACAATCTTTAAACTTAATGTGAATCTTAACCATCAAAAGAGTGATCAAACACATACTAAAACACTTACACCCATCCATTAAATCCCCCCACAAACATTCGTGATTGGGAAAAAGAATTTATTGGGGATAATGTAGAGAAATGTCGAAGCTATTTTCGCTAATACGTACCCTGTATAAACCAACATTAATCTTAGTCAAATTAATTCGTCACAAAAAACTGAAAAGAACATTTCCATTAAGGTCACGGGATCCATTTAAAAGGATCAGCGAGACGCGCCAAAGGCGGAATGTTAAGGTGGGCAATTTAAAAGTGTACATGATACGACTTTAACCCTTTCGCTTACGGTTATTTAAATGCAATGCTAGATGTCGGTGACAAATTTAACAAAAAGGGCAAATCCTAAAAAAAAATGTAAATAATTATTAGGTATAATTTCGTTTGACGTTACCAAAATTATTTAGTATTTCTTGAGAGTACAAAACAATTTTTAAAGGTTAAAAATGATATATGGGGAACATGTTTATGTGGGGCATGGCCTAAGAAGGTTTGGAAAACATTGCCTTAGATAATGTGACCCTATCGAAAAGCCCTTTCTTAGCGAATGTCTACTAACTATAAACTATGTACTTGCGAAATTTCATCATTGCATGTCCCGCGATCTTCGAAATTTTGTGTTGTGTGTTACCCTTCGATTATATAAAATATAATAGACTTTTTTTTTAATTCCTGACAATAAGAACTCAATATTAGTCTAACCTGATAAAGTTTAATTCTGTTAAGTTCCCAATAATCGAAAAAATATTTATTTGTTGAAAAGTCAAGCAACTTTACAAGAATAACCTGTTATTAACAACATCTTTATATTTTACGACATTGTTGTACTAACAACAGTAGTGCTATCATTAATCACTACATAACCAATCAGAATGGACACCTTTTCTGCTTAGAACCAAAACAGTGCAGTAATGTTGTGTGAAATTTCGTTATTATACTGTTTTTTTTATATAAATTTACCACCGAGGTTTAATGTCTCTCATTAAGATTCATATAAAATGTATGCATTGGATCAAAAACATTCTGCCTGAAAATAAAAATCAACCGAATAAATAAAAAAAGACAAATGCGCGCATTCTATACGATTTTAGAACTTTGATACTGCATATGTATTTAGTAAGAAAAATTTAATAAATAGAAACAGACAGCGAAGTAGTTGACAAAAAAGTAAATTAGTATAGCGTTTAAGTAAGCAAACAAACTCTTCTGTTTTATATATTATAGATTAAAAAAACACTATGTGTGGCGTTGTTACGGTGAGACCATGGCGGGTGCTGACCGCGGTATACTCCGCCCCACTCATACTGTCCGCGTTGTGTCTGATCCGCGCCAAGGAGAGCCCCAAGTTCCTCATGACGAAGGGAAAACAGCACCAAGCTCTGGAAGTGCTTCGGCACATCTTCGCTTCGAACCGAGGCTGCTCCAAAGACAATTATTGTGTAAGTATAGTTTTCAAACTCTTTTACAAGCAAATCTTTCTTCGTGACTTATGAATCGATGAACGCCGGCTGCACGCACGAAAAAGTGTGACTCATTGTCATGTTTCGCCTGAGCCGAGCGTGGAAGCTTTTTCTTAATTTGGGTCTCCCATTTATCTCCCGGTCGCAGCAAGAGCTACTTAATCTAGTGATCGATTCAAATGCCAACCACTGATTAGGCCACGATCTCCTTCCCATTTCCGTGTTTCCTCCTACTAAGCTTAAATTAAAAGCTTGTATTAGGAGTGGGTGCGACAATACCCCAACGGCGGTGGAGTTTTAACACAAAGGCTATATTATATTGGATCTGAATTTATCTGCTTTTTAGTCAGATGCTTATCAAATCTGTCCTTTTGCTATCTATACGCATTATACCGAAGCCAGACATAGCTCAAAGTTTGTACATTTTTGTCCTTCAAATCTACAAAGTTCTACAAAACTTTGTGCAGCTACAGAAAGTCCCCGGCCACACTACATGATCATTGAAATGATCATTCAAATGAAGCTATGTGTGGCTCCGAAATTAGGCATTGAACATTAGACATTAAACACTGGACCCTGGACAATAAACTGGTTTCTCGTACCCTTGAAATCTAACCAAAAAAGGGTCCACGACAAAATTAGTCGCACAATATTTTTTAATTCACATTTTAATTAATACTAAGTGATGAGTTCTTTATATATAACTGGCTGTGATGCGACTTTATCCGCGTAAAATTAGGCAACATAAAATATATTCAACTTTAGCGTGATGATATATAGCCTATAGCCTTCCTCGATAAATAGGCTATCTCACCGAGAACAGAAAGGAATTGTATTTAAGTCTGTTACATTTGCAATTTGTTACTTAAATTGTCTTCACTTGTCTTTTCGACTTTCTATATATCAAGTCAAGTTAAATTTACAATTTATTACCTAAACTGTCTTCGTCTGTCTTTTTCGTCTTTCTGTATATCAAGTCAAGTTAAACTTTCAATTTATTACTTAAATTGTCTTCACCTGTCTTTTTCGTCTTTCTGTATATCAAGTCAAGTTAAACTTTCAATTTATTACTTAAATTGTCTTCACCTGTCTTTTTTGTCTTTCTATATATCGAGTTAAGTGTAACTTTTATCAATACGTTCAATATTAACTTAAGAATTGAATGTAAGTAATGTTTTTAATTGTTTGATTTGTGAATTTAATAAAAAAGGCCCCCTATGCTAATTGACGACGAAAGTGTAAGAGGTAAGTTCCAATGTGACCACTGGCAATATATATTTTGGTATTGCCATTATTGTGCATTGTAGAGGACATTAAATCAGAAATGTTGCAAGTACGTGGTAAATAACATATAAGTAACATGTACAGATAAAATTATGTGTGTAAACATTACTAGAATTATGCAGAGAACAGTAGTACGTAATTTGGTATGCAAGATAATATTATCTTTTTGTTAAAACCTCAATTTGTTTTCGTGTCTCAAAGCCTTGTGCTGAACGGTTTGATGGATGTTTATTGTATAAGGGATGACGTTTCAAAAATGAGTAATGGTTTTATTAAGAAAGTGTTGTTCTGTTTTTTTTTTTTTAATTTACTCATCATTTACATACATATTATATGTTTGCTTATCATTTGTTACATTTTTATTTAGAAACTATTTCTCAATCATCTACAAAACTGTTGGTTAAGAAGATGGAGAGTTACGTAATTATAATGCCGGAGTCAGACATAACATTATTTGCTCAAAATTTTTTAGAACTTTGTAGTCTTCAAAGACAAAAATGTACAAACACTATGAGCTACTTGTGGCTCGGCATAACCTGTATGACTGTAATGCTGTAGAAATCAATAAACGAGCAATTTTTTCAAGTAATAAAAGACAAGCAGGCGGCCATTACATCTTAGGACTATCGTTATTCATGGAAACTGGTACTAGAAGGCTTTAAAGCATTACCGGCCTTTAAGAAATGAGTTTCTCCTTGACGGTTCCTAAGTTCATAACAGCAATTCTACAAGAAATTGCCTATTTCTGAACGTATCTCGGACCAGAGGTCAACTGCGAAATTTAAAAAAAAAATACAATTCAGAGACATTTTGACGGGGAACCTATTTAGCTTGGTACCGACTTCATCACATCAGTAGGTGTCTACTAAAATCGTATCAAAGTACTACTTATTTTTTAGTTCCTTGGCGTTTTTGAAGGCGGTTTTCTGTTTAATTAAAAATAATTTATGGTAATTCAAGTGTCTATGGGTGTTCGTAGGTTCACAGTCTTAGTATTTTTTATAATATATAAACAAGGGGCAAACGGGCAGGCAGCATTCACTTGAGTGTCTAATATCGCCCGTGGACAACTGCAACACCAGAGGGCTCGCAGATACGTTGCCGGCCTTTGAGGAATGAGTATGCTCTTTCCGTGAAGGTGCCTAAATCGTAGTCAAGTGTAACATATTTCCTGTTCGTTTCTTATAAAAGTTGACGTCTTTGGTATTGTGGAAACAAAGTTCGAACATTATTTTTAATATAGGTATATTGTATGGAAATAAAGATTAGTACTTGGCAGGTTGACCGCAAACCAGAGAAATCCAATGGCACACGTTTTGTACCGTTATCAGTTACCGGGCCTCACGTTTTGCGGCTATCGATGGGCTCTATGGTCATTAGCATAAGGTCTATAAATGTGTTGTAGTACACGTGCGGTCAGTGGGCTAGATTTTTACCATTTATTGGGAACATATTACTTTGCGCTTGGCGTTCGTGTACGGCATATTGGGGTTATGGTACTTCGGTATTCATTATTTCTTAGAGATCCTTTCATATAGAGAAGAATCTAATATATATGAGAATGAAAATGAAAATTTATTAGAAAAACTGTTTGCAGGAACAAATGTAACTTTAAATTAGGACGACGTTGACAACTGAAAAAGTTAAAACTGCGTATCAGTTGTCACGCCCACCTCCAGAAACTTAAAGCTAAAACAATGTTCCAGCTAAACATTATTACTTTAGAAAGTTATACCTAAAGAAAACAAAATACGTGAAAACTTATAAATTTATAAACTATATAAATTCTTTTTAATAATTGTGAGATTGTGTATGTATAATTCTCGTTCTCGATATATATAACTTCTTCCGAAAAGTTCCGAAAAGACCGATTCTTCTGAAAATTTTTCTGCATATTTCTACCAATCTCCACGGGACCACCACTATTTTTATTTACTCACTATTGGTCGTTTCTTTATGTTTTCTATTATCATTATACGTTCTATTTATAACATTTGTGGACTCGCTTCATTAAAAACAATTGCCTTCACATTTTTTCACACTAGCCCATGTATATTTTGATTGCTACACAAAGAATGTGACCCTGAATCTGTTAAGCTAGCCGCTTCATTTTAGTAACGGCTTTTGCGCAATTAATAATCACTATTGTTATTCCCACGGAATTTGTTATTCTCGTAATGCCGGCGCTAGACATAGCTCCATTTGAATGATCATTTCAATGATCATGTAGTGTGGCCGGCGACTCGGTGTAACTTCACAAAGTTTTGTGGAACTTTGTGGACTCCGTGGTCAGAAATGTACAAGCACTTTGAGCTGTCTTGCTCCGATATTATTATTTTTTAATACGGTACTGACTAATGTTGATTATATTCCTCCCTATTATATCTACTATGTATATAGTTTATATAATATATAAGAGCAAAAATTTACCAATCACGAAATCACGAAAACGGTGGGACGTACAAAGATGAAATTTGACAAGGAGGAGGCTGTGGAGGTTGTCTGTAGTTAGTAGACAGCCGCTGAGAGCGGTTTTTCGATAGCGCTAGATTAACGCGATTAATTTTACGCAGTCGAACTTGTGGAAAACAGTTAGTAATATAATAAATGTGAAAGTATCTCTGTCTGTTAAGTTTTCGAGTTGAACCAATTTTGATGAATTTTTTGTTTAGAGATAGATTGAAACTTAGAGAAGGACAATACGCTAATTTTGTCGCGAAAATTAAACTTGAAGGTGACATAGGGGTAGAGAGAAATCGCGTGTATCTTTATACCTAGTGATTTATAAATATAAACGTGGCTAGTCTAAAATATGCTGAAAATCTAAACCGAGTCTCCTATTTGTGAGACGAGACTATACATCGATACACAAGGGAGGTCTTCAGATGTGTGAAATTCTTTTGATGTGTTCCTTTTGCAATCAGCGACGTCTTGTTAAATCCAATTGAGAGGGTCAAAGATCAACTGAGCTTCTTATTAGGGGCGTATTAGCTCTACTAACGTTTTCCCTTGGTGTTGGCTGTTACCAGATATAAAAGAAAAACAAGCATGTCATAATGCAAAATTGTTTAGAATCAAACGTAAAAAATCACCACTACTTAAAATTTTAAAAATAGGTACGTTAACCTTTTAACCATTTTGTAATTAAAATCAAGTTTAATTCTACATATATTCAATAGACAAATTGAAGGGTACGAAAATAACGCAATAAAATCGTCTATTTAAATCTCTCTAATTTATGAAATGAGTAAACCTTATCTAAATAACGTAGTGATTAAGCACAAAAATCTTCCTACTCTTCAAATACTATTTACCGAAAAGTGAAATTGGGAATTGTAATGCTGATTACAGGCAAAGGCTTTCATCACCATCACCATCGTCATAATCATCATCATCATCAACAGATGTGTCTTGTCATTCTCTTGGCCATTTTATTTGATAACGTGCTGAGAACGTATTCTACTGGGAATCATTCTAGTAAAATTACTTGAAATAGATTACAAAGTTGCGGTGATTATGGCGAGCGATATGTTGTTTGCCGCAGTTGATACGGTAAGCATTTCAACTCTGCCTTTTATCATATAAATCTTCTTTTACCTACCATTATCCCAGTCTAGTACCAGGGTCCGACGAGATTGCAAAGGATGTGGCGGTGGGGCGAGTTAAGATAACCGATTGCCATCTGACGTCATCCTTGGAACCCCTACGATCTTTGCAACCTCACGACTAATATCACTCAGTGACGTTAATCAAGTCCCACTATTTTACGTGCCTTCCCAGATACGGAGGAGGTCGAATGTCAAATGTAAACCAGTGTTAGAGTGGATCACCCATCTATCACCCAGTCGTAGCAAGAGCTAAAGATCCTAACAATCGACTCGCATTCCAACCACTGATTAGGCGCCTTTTATGATATAAATAAGTTAAGAAAATACTTTGATAAATAGAAACTATCACCAAAAACACTATTAAATAGATATATAATAAATCTTTAAGAGAGGCTTTTAATCTTTCTATTTCTCTTTCTACATACAACGCTTTCTGGTCTTCGTGTTCAACTTTACCTACTTTAAAAGTATAGTCGATCCCCGTTCTTGTATGTAATATGTAACATATTGCAGCTTAATAGCACAATGTTGGCACATTTGAAATCCCTTCTGGCCAACTCAGCCACCTTCGATGACACATTAAACATACTTAAGCATTTCAAATATAAACTAGTCTCTAAACAACATGGACAAATTCTTATGATTTATTCCGAAATGTTATATAATAAAAATTGATATTTTAATACATATATTTTAACAGCTGTTGTTAACTGATTGCAATATTTGATAAATTGAAGTTGTTTAATTCGCAGTCACCTATTTAATACTTAACACACAATATAATGCTTAAACACACAATTCGTTAAAAAAAAACTACGAGCTCTGGGGCATCTAAACCGACTATAATTAATCTATAAAAGAGGCTTTCAATGATTCTATTTAAGCGGAGCACCAATGAAGAATGTTTCAAAATCAGGAGTTCGTTTTCACATTTGAGAGCTTCCGCTGCGTGCGCTGCATAAATGGTTAAAGGTTCGCAAAAGTCATGTATGAGAAAATTGTTTCTCTTTAAAAGTTCTAATTAAAAGTCCCGACAGCATATATCTATCTTTTAAGGTTGGCTCAGTATGACCTTTTTTATGCTAATCAAATTAAAATAATCCATTATTTGTGAAGGTCTTTTTATAAACACAATATTAATCCTCGTCCAAAAACTATTTTTAAACCTCTAAGTCATAAGATTAGAACACGCGGGCGTAGTCGTGGGGTACAGCTAGTGATAAGATAAAAATAGATAATAGATTAGTATTTTAAAATATGTATAAAAACGCGTAAGGAAAAAGGCGAGTCAGTTAAGATACGGCGTTATGTTAAGATTTATACCAGTTTAAAATTCAATTTATATTAATTTATGGAAGGAACGAGTTTTGTGACAGTTACAATATAGACATTTTTTATCTTTAGGAGGGCGCGAACATTTTTACCCTAAGTAAAGTCGACTCGTCGCATTACTTCGGTTCGAAAAGTTAATACTAGGCCCTCTGTTTACCATATGCCTGTTTGCTACATTAAATAGTATACACGAATACAGGGTTTAAAGGTGGGCTCAGACCAAACGAACTAGATCAGTCTTTCTCGATCTTTAGATAAAAATAAAGTTCGTTTTTGGGCATTTACACCAAAATATCGAGGACCTACGAACTACTATAAAAATTAGAATCTTAGTAAATGCAGACAATACAACGAATTAATTCTCAACGTCTGTTTAAACTTAAATTAATTTGATAGAAAAGGTATAGAATGACCATTTGCTCGTCTGATGTAAATAATAATAATATACATATATTTTATTGTCGTAACAAAATGGTGTGATACATTTGAATCTCCGGCGATGGGGCACGTCGCATCCTCTGGTTTGGTTTTCACGGCGCGAGGCGCGCGCGACTCACGATTGGGCTTCGCTCTGTCCGTCCGACCGTCTGTCCAATAGGATTCCTAAACTATGAGACTTTAAATTTTCCATGTTAATAGAAAATGCTAATAACTCATTAGCAAAATTATTTTGAGTGAAATCGGACATTAATTTCTGAAGTTGCTTAACAAATACCCTTTTAATTACAATTATAACTTTTTAGACATTGATATTTTTAACGTACATGCCTTCAATTTAAAAAAAAACTATTACATACTAAACTAAGAAGCTACTAATTTGATTGTGCTCTGTTGAGATTTTACCTAACTCATGTGTTTTATTTCATGGTTATAATTTTTGACTTAGTTGTTAACGTTCACTAAGTTATTTATTTATGTCTATTTTTTTACGTGGCAACTTAATAGGTGTATAGTATAATTTTATATAGTATATTTACTTTAACTAGTGTAGATAGTATTATATATATAGTTACTAGTTTTATAAGACTTATGTATACTGTTAATAAAATAAATAAATAGCGTATCACATACGGAACAATCGTCTGCCACGTCGGACTGTCTGTCTGTTCGCGATAAACTCGAAAATTACTGAACGGATTATCATGCGGTTTTCGGTGGAAAGTTTGTATTTTGTATAATCCATATATTTTATTATAGATAAAAACTGAGAAATTCAATGACTTGTAACGTAATATCGTAAAAACATATTTTGCGCTTACATTGCGTGCGCTGGCTCGCTAAACCTTACGAGACAGACAAAAATAATGTATTACGGAATTGTATACCTTAAAAAGATCTATAAAAAAGTCAGTAACGGCAATAGTCTATCTCCTAAGTAAAACCCACAACAATCATTTTTGTCTTTTACATATTATAAAAAAATAATGAACTAATTACCAAGCTATTTTGAAGAATACCGTATTAATGATTATCCAATTAAATACGCTAGATAGGTTGTACGTTTTATGCAAATCAAAATTGGCTTTCAAAGCATATCATTAAAATGAATATCTTAGAAGATATGTAAAATTTAAAATGGCGGGGCTCCACCGTAGACCGCATCTACACTTTATCAAGTGTGACTGCGGTCAAGCGCTTGCCTATCTCCAATAAAAAAAAAGATATATAGATTCTACGTTATAATTACTTCTTGCAAGGGCACACTTATTACATTAAATTTGTCTTCAAAATCTTCATTGGATTGGTTTTGAAACGGGGAAAATCAACGTAGGCATTTGAATCGCTCACAACAGGACTCCTCTTATCCTGAGATCCTTCAGGATCGCATGGGGGGTCGTTTCACGCATGTGTGGATACCTACTAAGTCTACTTACTCGGAAAAGCTGCTTTAATGCCGGCTAATTATTTTGCCCTGCTTCTTTCCTCTCTTCCCATATATTAACAATATTACATACAATAAATGTGATATGTATTTTTTTCTATAAGTCCGTTTATCTATAAATAAATATATACAGACCTATATGACACACGGACGTCTGTTCCTAAGGTAGACAACTTAATGCCTGTGTTATAGGTAACAGCCGCCTGCTATACAAAGGAGCTACGGACTTCAAGAAACGTTCTGCAAACATAAACTAGATCATAGACTATATACCCAGAACATATTAACAACTGTACTCACTCATCCTACCACAAAAATAGAAGACAAGCTACCTTCGGGCAGGATATTTAAAGCCTCGATAGATCAAAGGTAGAAGGGTAGGCTTAAATCCATAAAGTACTGAATTCGAACCCCACCCTCGCTAAGCTATCGTCACGATTTATAAGTATAGTTAAGCGGAAACGGGAAATTTACACTGACAAAAAAATAAAGTTTATAAATAACCGAAACTGTCAAAATTAACATTTAAATTTTTATTGTAACGTAAAAAAGGGTTTGATGCTTGTTACCATATCTGCTATATACTATTAGTACTAACCTTATTTTTGATAACATCTTATAATTCGATGAACACTGCAAGCACGAAAAACATAACTCATTGTCACATTCCGCCTGAGCTGAGCGTGCAAGCGCAGGCGCGGAAAAAGCAATTTTGAGGCACATGGGCGACGGTAGGCACTTCGGTGCCTACTGCCTGCTCGTCTGCCCCCTTGTAACATAAAAAAAAAAAAAAAAAAGTCTATTCCCATTTTTTACACTTTTCTTAATAAATATGTACTACCATAGTTTTACAACGGTATAGAATGCGCGCCATTTGTCTTTTTTTTTTCGTATTTATTCGGTCGATTATTTCCAGTCGGTATATTTTTGATCCAACGCATACATTTTATATGAAACTTAAAGGCAGATATTAAACCTCTGTGGTAAATTTATACACAAATAAAAAAAAACAGTATGAAATTTCATATCTCGTTTCCGCACCGTTTGGTTCTAAGCAGAAAAGGCCTCCTTTCTTATCGGTTATGTAGTGATTAATGATAACATTACAGAGTAGTTGGAAGAAAAAGATATTAAATTTAACATTTCCGCCGTTCCCCGAATTATACTCAGAATATAATCCGCCACCAAATATTTGGACTTGCGCATAATTTATGTATCACATTCGGATATAAAATGTACTAAAATCCAAAGAAATCAAAGTACTGGGTTTAAATCTATGTTTATACTAATATAGCTGAAAGTTTATTTGTTGGTTTGAATGCGCTAATCTCCGGAACTACTGGTTCGATTTGAAAAATTCTTTCAGCGTTAGATAGGCCAATTGTCAAGGAAGGTTATAGGCTATATACCATACCATCATGCTAAGACTAATAGGAGCGGAACACCAATGAAGAATGTTTCAAAATCAGCGGTTTTTTCCCCTTTTGAGAGCTTCCGCTGCGTGCGCTGCGTAAACGGTTAAAGTTTCACAAAAGTCATGTATGACGGAATTGTTCCCCTTTAAAAGTTCTAAATAAAAATGTGCAACAGCATATGTCTATCCCTTAAGGTTGGCTCCCTATAACTCTTTTTATGCTAACCAAATTTGTTCTAAAATAATGCATTTTTTTGCGAGGGTATTTTTATAAA
Source organism: Charaxes varanes (assembly GCA_024363005.1). Lineage (NCBI taxonomy): Eukaryota > Metazoa > Arthropoda > Insecta > Lepidoptera > Nymphalidae > Charaxes > Charaxes varanes. The sequence goes on from JANCMC010021608.1 coordinate 2,372,973, forward strand.
CATGATGGTTGTACTGAGCACACAGTGAGTTATTAATTCATTATATATGTTGACAAAATTCGTTAATTAGAGGTATGAATACTTTTTCTTGATAGTTGAAAATTCGTTATAAAGAGGTTGTTCGCAATAAATGTTCGCATTGTATATTTTATATTGACTCTTATGGACGAAGACTATGAAGAATTTGTTAAATCGAGGAAGCCGTTCTATTGAGGTACGTTATATTAAGGTTGCACTGTATGATTAGTATAAGATACTTTTAGAAGGTTGACGATATACTAAAATAGAGTTCCTTTTTATAATTATCTTCTTTGGTTTTAAATCTTTGTTTATGTAACCTAGATTGATGGCATTGCAGTCATGTGCACACTTATCTTAAATCATGGTATCACGATGTTTGTCCGGAATAAACATCCAAACTACAAAACCAAAATTTATGAAATTTGGCCCTTATGTCTGATGTGTTTATAAAATAGATTAGACATAGAGGTCTTTAATCAGTAGCGTAGGTTGTTTTAGAGGGGCCCTATATCAAAATGTATTTGGGGTCTAAAAATATGCCAAATTGGGAGCCCGCTTGCTCCGAAAAAAAGGACTTCTGGTTTTTGTAAATTTTTAAATAACTGATATCAATTACATTCTTTTGCTTGATATAATGTGAGTTTTAAATAAAATGTTTGAGCAATTTTCTAGAAATATTAATTAATCTATAAAAGATTAACCATATTTTAAAAATTTTTGCTGACACACTTTCGGGTCCCTGTAGCCAGGAGGCCCCGTATAATTGACACAGCTGATACAGTGGTAGCTACGTCCCTGCCTTTAATATAGAGTGTAGGTAGATTTTTTTTTATCTATGTTTGATCACGACAATGTTTCCAGGGTCTCGCTAATCTATACTACTCCATACTAATATATAAAGCTGAAGAGTTTGTTTGTTTACTTGAACGCGCTAATCTCAGGAACTGCTGGTCCGATTTGAAAAATTCTTTCAGTGTCACATAGCCCATTTATCGGAGAAGGCTATAGGTTATATATCATCACGCAAAAATGTTTCACTTAATTTTACGCGGACGAAATCGCGGGTAACATCTAGTCTATTAAAAAATTCTCAAACAACACGTTTTAAAACTTTATCGCATGTTTATCTTTACTTCTTGTGTTGAAGATATTAAATATTTATTTACTATTATTATATATGCAACACTATCAAAATGTAGACGAAATTGCAATCAACTTGATGTTTCTTTTGTGTAAAAAATATCTAAATTGAAAATTTGTTAATCCCTGCTTACAAAATTTTATCTGTATAGAGGCAAATAGGAGTGACTACCGACGCCCACGCGGACAACAGCTATATATTATACTATACTTAATTAGCCGGAGCTACGTAGATACTTTCCGGGTTTGTACTGCAATTCCATCCGGGTTCCTTACCGTCGCATTTGCTACACAGCATTGGGGACTACCCGCTATGAAAGCGCTAATAACAAGGTCATTTCAATTATGAATTGAATAAAAGACATTTTTTTCTTCTTTTCTTTTTATATATAACAAGGGGCAAACGAGCAGGTGGCATTCACATAAGTGGTTACCGATGCCTATACCGGTTTGCAGATGCGTTGCCGGCCTTTCAAAAACGAGTATGCTCTTTTCTCTAAGGTCCCTAAGTCGTATCCGTTCGGAAATACCGGAGCTAGCAACTGATTCCACAGAGGAATTTCTAGAGAATCGCACGGCTGTAGACTTTAGGACATCGAGGTCTTGAGGGTAGAATTTCATTTTTTTGACGAGATATCCTACGGCGGAATTCAGCTGCCGGTATAATTCCGAACAACTCCTCTGAACATTCTCTATGAAATACGCGGCAAAAGATGCAGAGTAAACCCACATTTCTCCGCAACGCCAGCGGATCGAGCGGATCGGAAAGACCTTGGTCCTCGACGATTCGAGCCGCGGGTTGACGCGGTCAAATGGAAGCAGCTGATATTCGCGTCATAAGTAAATAATCATTATTTTTAATTATTATAAAACGGCTTTTAAACGCTTTTGTATGATTTATCGGGATTGCCCGACTAGTTTCGAACCCGTCCGGAGTCATTCTTCATGAGCTTTACGAAGCTGTAAAGCAACAGCGTGAGTATAAAAGCTGTTATAGAATAACTTTTCTACGCCCAGGGGTTGGATCTTCTTTTATCTGTCCGATAACTGGTCTGATCCACTACGGGTACACGACCCGAAGTGCCCCCTTTATGACTTGCACTCTGTGACTGTGACATGCCCATGCAATTAGAAATTTTACATCATAGCAAGAATAGGAGCCATTAGGAGAATATATCCACTCGAAGCTGGAATCACGCAAGAACCACGATCTTCAGCAATGAAGGAACGACCGTAGAGAGAGAAATGAAAGCAGAATATCGCTTTGGAATTAGCAGTAATAAGTTGAATTTGGACAGTTTTCCCGTTAAGATAAAACCTTTACCAGGGGTTCTTTTTAATGTCCTTACATTCTTATCCTCCAAGTAAGCTTAAAATTTTTGAATAAAAAAATGTTTTTTAAGAAGTAAAATATATTTAAAAATTTTGACTTTGATTCTCACTGTAAATCTAGAGAAACTGTACAAAAGATGTCATATTTGTAGATTGTAACAATCAATAATTAGCATACAAATATCCATACACACGTAAAATTAGTAAAGAAGTAAAGATCAGCAGTCAAAAAATTATTCAAGTAATGTATATTGCTCAATTCTTTAATTCGAGTCCTCCAACAAAGTAGATTACGTTGAACTTTTAATTGGCCCGACCAGTTTATAACTTCTGACATCGCTCTCTTCCAAGTTCTGACGCGACAGCAATAATTAGCGACGCGCGAGATAAAAGTAATAAAAAAATGTGCTTGATATTTTTAATTAACTTCAGAAATAAAAAGATTTACAGTTTGGCTTAATTGCCTTTAGTTTTTACTAATTAATTAGCGGACCCGGTAGACGATGTCCGGCCAGCACGTTGGTCTTTACTATTTACTTCTAGAAAGAAGAAAGAGAGAAAAGCTTTATTTGTAACTGCATATATGTATAAAAGTACAATCAATAACATTAAAATTACATTTAAAAATATAACAGCAGCATACAAGTAGCAAAGTAGCTCAGCGAATCCCGTGTGTCATAAGAAAACTTTGACACGCAGCGCTGATTTTCGGTTACAGCCCTTTATTTTATGTGACGTCACGGTTACACGAGTATTACAAGAAGACAAGAATTGGTGGACTAATTTTACAGAGGTTATATACTAATAAAGGTTAGAAAAAAAATATAAAAAAAATATGAGAGTTAAATAATTATATTAAATTATATTTTTATTATCCTGTGTCACCCCGTCCCCGTATTATTAGAAATAACGAATGACTACGAATCGTTTCTGCTTTGTGCAGCGGTGATATAGTTCAAATTGACTCTTTGACGTTAGGAACACACCTACATTGCTTAGACAACAGTGAGTGTTTGTAATTTAATATGAACTTCATCGAATAGCAATAAAGTTCAAATTGACTCTACATTTTAGTTAGAAAACGTTTATATGGGAAAGAGAAAAGGGTTGTTTTGGGTTTTCCCGGCAGTTATTCGAATTTTTATCGCCGTAAAAACCATTCTTGGACTTCAACAAACATTTTCCAAAAGAATTGGTAAAATTAATAAAGGCGTTGTTGATTTATGCGCTTACCATCGTATTTTGCGATTCATTTATATATTTTTTTATATTACAAGGGGCAAACGAGCAGGCGGTTCACCTAAGTGACTAGCGATGCCCATGGACAACTGCACAACAACACCAGAGGGCTCGCAGATGCGTTGCCGGCCTTTGAGAAACGAGTATGCTCTTTTCTTGAAAGCCGTATCCGTTTGGAAATACCAAAGCTGGCAACTGATTCCACAGAGAAATTGTGCGAGGCAAAGAGTGTCTAGAAAAGCGCACAGTTGTGGACTTTAGGCAGTGACGTCATCAAAGTGACCACCTCGTCACGAATGAATGCAGCATTCGAATATAGAAGGATTTGTTAAAATATAATAACCTATTTCATAAGGAGAAAGATTCCAATGAATACTTTTTTCTTTTTAAGAATAATGCAATTACTTTCTAAGTACCTATGTCTAACATTCTCGTTTACCCTCTGTTTGATCTAACTTCTTTAATTAATATGTACTGACAATCTTGCGGATCGTTATTTAGCCTATTAACAATATTTTATATTTTTTTACAAAACAGCACCGTGTGTTCTTGTTGTCAAGTCCCGCCAAAACTTTTTTCTCTGCCTAAAGAGGCAACGAGCGTGCAGCATACAGCCTATGACTTAGTGCACGTATTATTTTACAATATTAGACTGTATGCTGACGCTCGTTGCACTTATTCGAATTTCGAATAGCTGTTTATGCTAAACAAATTTGTTCTAAAATATCGCATTATTTCTGAAGGTAAATTCAAAGTCAAAAGTTTATTTATGCGGGGCGGCCATGCATATCTTGCACGTGTCTTCGTGTGGTAGATTGTCGATTTCTGAAGCGCCACAAAGAAGTCCATTTAAAATAATTCCTTTATTGTTGATATGTATCCTACGTTTTGTTATGTTCTATGTGTTTTCACTTACCATCCTTATATTTGGCGTGGTCCCGCCACAACAGTTTAGCGCGTTCCAGCAGGTCCTTGCGCTCAAGACAACCGCGGAATTCCACGCGGTTCCGAACCAGCAACTCCTTCAATTCTTTTACGTTCAAAATCTCCAGGTCCGACGACTGTTTGAACTGATTTATGCTTATATGTTTAGGACTGTCTGTAATTGATAAAACGTGTACCTAATTAAATATAACTAGCAAAACTGTGTTTAGCGACAAAATGTATATAACTATGGAATTTGTCCGTTTTTTCGTGTATTTTTTTTTTTTTTTTTTTATGTTACAAGGGTGCAGACGAGCAGGCAGTAGGCACCGAAGTGCCTACCGTCACTCATGGACTAAAAAATATTGTTAGTTATAATTTTGTTTTCTCTGTAAGTGAATTTTTCTAACAAATTCTCTGAGAAAATAAATTCATTAACTGTATAATTCAGAGCTCAGATTAAAAACTTAATGAGTCAATTATGTCTTAAGTGGGAAAGATAAGTTGAATTCGTTCTCGAAAATTAATGGCAATTCATAATTTTTGTACGTGATCGGTTTCGTACGTAAACACTGAAGCTGTTAACTGGTTTTATAGCTATAATATGTCTTACAGACAGCCAGGCAGGAATTATTTAGCAAAACGTGGAGGTTGCGGTTTTTTTTATATCTAGGTTGTCTGGATAGAATCTTAGATATGGAATTCGATAGATAAATTTTGCTGCCGATTTTCGAACGTTATGAACGTTTCTAACATTATGGTCGATAGAACACTAGTACCTACATGTAATTGCAAATAACCTATTAAAAATTATTAACAATTAATAACCTTGCTTGGAGACCTTGGAAAGAATTTGGCACGAAGCGACGTCATCCTCGGAACCCCCACGTTCTCTACAACCTTACGATTAATATCACAAAGTGACATTAATCGGATCCCACTTTTTAACGTGCCTTCCGAAACACGGAGGAGGTCGGATATCAAATATAAACCAGTACTAGAATTGGTCACCCGTCTATCACCCGGTCGCAGCCAGGGCAACTTAACTTAGCGATCGACTTAAATGCTGACCACTGATTAGGCCACGACGTCCTCGATGCCTTTATTGTATCATGGTTAAAAAATAAATTAAAAGTAAAAATAACCAATATAGCTCTTAATTTTTTACTTAAAAGTTACCATCATTTCTTAAAACATATTCAAAATTCGAATCAATCGTTTCACAAGTTCTAAAGAATTATTGTTTTTTAATTTCAGTTTGTTTTTTTTTTTTCGATTTATTCAAAAACGGTAATTAAATCTGAAATTTACGGACCAAAAGTATCGTACTAGTACTAACATACCCTTAAAGGATGAACTAATTATTCTTATGGGAGTTCAGATACTAAGTTTCTTTATTACGACGCTCTAATTGAATCTATTTCTTTACCTAGTTTTACATGGACGCAGGTGCAGGTACAGCTAGTCGTATTTATATTCATATGCAATTAGTGAAAAAATATGAATTTCGGCGTTACGAACAGACCTCTAAATTTTATTTACATATATGTATACAGAAATAAGCCAATAGCGAGCGTTTCGTAGCTTTTATAACAGGGTCAGATTTATCAACAAATCTTAGTGTTGGCGCCAAGAAGTAATCGGCGAACGCGATACTTTATTATTGTCAAAGTACTGGTATTTCAATTCTTATGACCTGATATTTTTATGTATTTTACTTTTCCTTATTTATTATTTGCTTTTTACTGCACTGCCCGATAATTAAAGTTAATAACCATGCGATTACCTTCGAATTCCTTTCCTGGAACAATATATATAAAGAGCCTCAATAGCTCAACGGTACAAGATATGGACTGAAATCCGCAAGGCACCAGGTTCAAACCTTATATTTATTTTTATTTTCAATGAAATCCTTTAAAGATTGCGGAAAACATACAATATAATGATTTTTCAAAGCAATTAGGCATTATTGACAACATGACCTTACCATCACAGCCTTTTTTTTTCATTGCTGCATCTTGTCTACGTACTCCAATAGATACCCACAACGCTTTAGTGACTACAAATTTAACATCGCTGCCTCTCCTACTATTATAAAAATATAGTGTGTTTTCGATGTTGTCATATACAATGACAACATCGAAAACATACCTCATATTATTTTTATAATAAGTGTTTATTTTTAAAACACTTATGTTTGTCTGGAAAAAAATATACGTCATAAGGTGACTCAAACATAATTACATTACTTTTAGACTACTTAATGTTGTGGTGGACAGTAATTAATATTTCATTAATTCAGTCATCCACTTAAATGTCGCCAACTTATCAATAAAGTGTGTCAACACTGTTTGCGTCTTAGACACTTACTTAGAAGGAACTTCCTTCCTTATCATGTACAATGTATTATATATATATGTATAATACATTGTGCAATTAAATAAATGAATATGAATATATTAACTACGCACTATTATTAAATACTCGTCTACGGATTAAATATTGTTTTTTTTTTGAATTTATATACCAGCTTCCAATGTTTTTTTTTTAATTTCTTGGCTTCTTTTAATTAGCCCACATATATATCTATACAATAAATGTCGGCCAATATATGATACGATATTTTTTGTATGTTACATTGCTGTTAAGGTTTATAAATTACATAATACTTGTATAAATGAAAAACGAGAAGTCGAAAAAAAAAACTAAAACATAATATCGCCTTATCTATAGATTCAAATGCCGCGGTAGGAGAAGTTTAAAATTTGACAAAATTGTAGTTTATTCACACTCTTCTGCTCGCGAAATTAAAAAAAAAATTCATATAATGATACCAACAGTTTTTGCTCCACGCATTATTTACAGACGTAGAGGATTGTGTGCTAACACTTTTATAAAATGGGACACCTTACGAACAGACAGACGGACGGACGGACAGAGCGAAATTATAGGGTTCCTTGTAGTAATACGAAACCCTAAAAAAGATATTTATCGTTAATAACAAATGACGTAATTATATCAGGGGCGAGTATATAGGCCCTCAGCGTATTGAAGAACCACTTACCTTGTGAAGTCAGCTGATATAAATATCCTTTGAAATGATTGCTTCAACCTTGCTATTTAAATTAGTGTGGGCGAAGGTAAAAGAATTAGAATACGAAAATATTTAGTACCGTTTGATATTTGCTTTTGCTACTCATTCTAAAGAATAAAAAAAAATGATAAAGATTATTTTCGAGAAAATTTTCTTATAAAATGTCCGGGTTAAATTTAGGAGGTCGTGGCCTAATCAGTGGTCGGCATTTGAGTTGATCGCTAAGTTAAGTTGCTCTGGCAGCGACCGGGTGATAGATGGGTGACCCATTCTAGCACTGGTTTATATTTGATATCCGACCTCCTCCGTGTTTCGGCTTAAAGAGTTTTGTATATACATAAAAAACTTAATATACTTCTCATCACAAAAATTGACACACCTTTGCAAGTTTATATTTTGTAAGGACCATCAGAAAAATGCGTATATTTAGGAATATATGTCAAAAAAAACCCTGAAGTGTTTCGTATATCTTTTTCATACAACATTAAAATTACTTTACATAAAATTATAAACAACTTGTAACACACCGATTTAATATCAAACAAGTTGTCAAAAATTCTTCAACAAGAGATTATCACATTATATAGTTTCAATAGAAATGTTGTACTCGCTCAAAATTCGCAAGTTCGAATTTACGACTTAATTACGAAAGTATCATGTTTTTACGAGCGTCATAACTTTCTTATATAACTACATTGTAATCAATTTAGATGTACGAGATGAATCGCGTTCGCCGGTCTTTACGACCGTGTGTGCTTCACATAGCTTCAGTGCTTTTGTCTCTGACACTCCCTTACTATTTGATTTATAGATTCGTCCGTTGACGAGCTAGACGATTGTTATTGACCTTAAAACTATTAATCTTTAAAATATATTATATATTTAGATATATTATAATATATGAGCTACTTAACCTAGCGATCGACTATAAAGCCAACCACTGATTAAGCCACGACCTCCTCAGTTCAATACATTCCTCTCTTGAACAGATTTCCAATGTTTTTTATTCATTATTGACCAGCTTTAGATATTTATTTACAAAAAAATTTGAAACGTAAACTTTTTCTATAATTTTCTTGTTTAAGTGTTTACAAAAAGTAATGGTAGAAATAAATGCAGAATTATCGAGAATTATTTGAATAAGCAAAGCTATTTCATTTACCAGCTTGAAAAAAAAATGTTTTATGAAGCATTCGGGTTTTTAAATATATTCCAAAAGGTTATCGACCTTTATTGGTAACAAGTGCATTTATCGACGTAGTTTTAGTAAATGTTAAGCAGATGCTAATCAAGTATTAATGCGGCGTTGTGCCGTGTGGGTATTGTGTTCGAGGATTTTCCATGATTTCGAAACTCATTACGACCCATAAATTAGACAATCTCGACTGGCCCTTTAGTGCAGTGGGCAGTGACCCTGCCTTCCGCTACAGGATCGTGGGTTTGAACGATGCCTCGAGTCTAGGTGTATTATCTATATGTTTGTATTTATATATTTCTAATATAAAAAATATATTTGTGTATAACAGGCGTCTGTTACCTATAACACAAGCATTAAGTTGTCTACCTTAGGAGCAGACGTCCGTGTGTCATATAGTCCAGTATAAATATAAATAAATTTCGTCCGCTTAAATTGCAGATGATGTGGCTGTGGGGGCGAGCTAAGATGACCGACTGGCGTCTGACGTCATCGCCAGAACCCCTAAAATCTTTACTATCTTACAACTCTTATAACTCAGTAACCATTAACCGGGATTCTTTATTTTACGCGCCTTCTGAAACACAAAGGAGGTCGGATATTTGAAAATGAGTGATAGAATTGGTCACCCATCTATTACACGGCCGCTGTAAGAACTGCTTAACCTGGCGATCGGCTCGAATGCCGACTGAACAAGCTGCGACCTCATATATAATGTATGTATAATCTATAAAATTTATGTATTGTATATCTATTCCCATAAAATGTGAAATAAGTTTTTACCTTTAATTTAAAGTTTGAACCTCCTCTAATGAATTACTGAAGGTCTTCAATCTGGTGTTGAAAGTTCCGTCTAAAGCAAACTCCTGTATTATTAAATGTGTTCGAGGAGTCTGTTAAATAACTTTTCAAAATGATCAAAAACTTTTTGAAAATATATTTTTAAAACTTTAGGCTGGCCCGTTGGCGCATTGGGCAGTCACACTGCCTTTCGCTCCAGGGTCGCGGGTTCGATTCCCGGCTCGAGTCTGGGTGTATTATAAATATGTATATATTTCTACAAAAAAGAATTCGTGTGTTACAGCCGTCTGTAACCTGTAACACAGGCATTAACTTGTTTACCTTACGAACGTAGGTCCGTATGTCATATAGTGCTGTATGTATATGTATTTATGTATTTAATTATCGGAGTATTAATAAAGGATAAGGATATTATTTACGGAGTTCTTGACTCAAAATAGTTTATCTTTTCGCTATTCCGTGTCTTTGCGTAGTAATAGATTTTTTTTATCACTATGTGGAGGTCATAAATCGATAGCTCCCACGTAAGTTGTTGTAACCCCAAATTTCCGACTTTACAGAAAAGCTTTACAATCATCATTATGGAATATATAATTGTATACACAAATGTGTTGTATAATGAAGTTTTTATTTCAATTTACACGTTTGTAATGCTCTTCTGTGAAGTTGGGAATTTGGGGTTGCAACAATTTACGTGGGTGGTATCTAAATATGGGACAATTTTGAAAGTGGCAAATTATGTTTGTAAAGCATTAATTTCTCTTAGCTTTATGCCCTTTCCTCTTCTAGCTCAATGGAGACGAAACTCGAAACCTTACCTTGTGACCAGTCCGCACTAACTAATGTTAGTTTATGAGGCGCTGAGCTTACATGTATAAAGTGTCCACTTACACATACTTTTAGATAAAAAGTGAAGAGTTTACTTCGAGCGCGTCAAACGCATAGCTAATCGCGAGGTGCGGGAATCAATTCAATTTGTCCATCAATATGAGCTACTTAGCTTTACCTGTAACAGGTATACGGGCTGAGGCAGGGCGGGCGGGAAAGTAGGGAACAGTGCAACCGCTGCCTTGGCGAAAAGCGGACGCCGCGCGCGCTCCCGACTTCGAAGGGGAAAAACTTGCAGTGAACGTTCTCAAACCTATAGTGCCAGTTCTGTAACGATTCAGTGTTCTCTATTCAAATTCGAGCGAGAAGTTCCAAATTCAAATATTAGAATATTTTAGGTATGTATTAATAAAGTACTGTTTTTTTTTTAAATGTTCCGTTGTACACGGTTGCGTGAGCTTATTTTTTTAAGCGCAAATTATGCAAACAGACAATGAAATGTATTGCGGTGCTTTTTTCAGGGTGAAATGGATGTTTGTAATTTAGAACTATGTAGGTCGGTGATTTAATGCCGCATCACGAGTTTCCGTTACGCGTGCGATTATTTAAAAAAAAAAATGCACATTTCACTTCGCGGCCCCGTAAAATAATCAGCGACAAAGGCTTTGCGTGGATTTAACTTGTTGCATACTGTGATTATCGTACACCATTTTGTAAATTTACGGCTTCATTTGTTTAAAGGTTTGCTCTTAATTTATGAATGTACTTGTTTACGCTGCACAAATAATTAACGGTGTTTACTGAATGTATTATTTGCCGCAGATTTAAAAAATATATTTTGTGTCATTGTCTCTAAGATTTCATATTTGTTTGATACTCTATTTTATTACTATTGTATATTCATGTAAAAATTTCTGCTAATATTTTTAAGGCCATACGTATTTGAAAATATATTAAGAATATTAATGACCTTGTACATAATATTTAAATTATCTCTCCAGTTAAGCTTCTTTTGATAGCTTGTGCTGGGAGCGAATACAACAGCGGGGTATTCATGAAGGTTATCCATCATATAAATAGAGCCTTAATGGTTTAACGGTGAAAAAGTTGTATTAAAATGCTAAAGGACCTAGCTCAATTCTTGATTTCGTTTCGTGAAACCGTCGCAGCAACTTCTAGCTCAAGAAGTTAAAAACTTAAAGATTTATTCAGAAAGAATTTATCATGATTTAATGGATAGATATACGTAAATCACCTTGGTTCGTCAGTAATTATTCCCAGAAATGTGATCAAGGTTAGACCCAAGGTTTTTATAGATTTTTTTTTATAAAACTTCGAACATATGAAAAATACACTTTTCATCGTTTTTTTTTTAAAATTAAATGTGCCTCTAACAATGTCAGAGACTTTTTTATATCTTTATTTAATACAAACAGGGAAATGAATGGATCCAACATGGACCGCCCATAATATCTATTTATTATAAAGTTTTACTTATTACTATAGCAAATTACGATAAATACTAACATTTCAACAAGTATGAAATAACTATACAATTCTGTAGGGTTTGCGACACGAATTTCAATTTTACAGAATAGAGATCTTAATGCTTCATGACAATGAACTTCGAGTATGGTGTACAAATTTTTGTGTTCTCAATTGCATATGAATGGATTACACTTATAATAATGCTATGATTGCTTCTTGCTTACTTATAATTAAGTACCAAGGTACTGTAAGTGCGGATTTTCTTCTTCTTTTCATGGTTGCAAGTGAAAGGAATAATACAAGTATATCGAATTTACTAGTAGCCCTTAAAATATTTGGTAGGGCTTAAGAAAAACGGCATATAAAATTCGCCTCATATATAAGATTTTCCGTCAGAAATTTTAAAAATGGCGAAGAGAGTGTCAAGACACGCTTATATAGAAGGGTTCCGTATCTGATGCGCTATAAACGTATTTGTTAAATAGCTTCAAAAGTTGTTGTTCGATTTCGTTTAAAATAATTTTTTTTATGACTTTATAGCATGTTGTATCAGCATGGAAAATTTCAAGTCTCTACGTCTAATAGTTTGGAAATGCTAGGGGAGGGACCACCTTACGGGGAGACATATGGACGGACGGACAGAGCGAAATTATAAGAGTTTCTTGTAGTACAACGGAACCCTAAAAATAATTCTTGGATAACGGGGGATTTTGAGGGAACTTTTGGACCGATAACGAAAATGTTAGCATTCTTCTTCTTCCTAGGCGTTGTCCCGGATGAATACCAGGGTCCGCTTAGATTGTAGAGTATGTGGCTGTGGAGCGAGTTAAGATAACCGATTACCGTCTGACGTTATCCTCGGACACCCCACGATTTCTACAACCTTACGACTAATATCACAAAGTGACATTAATCGGGTCCCACTGTTTAACGTGCCTTCCGAAACACGGAGGAGGTTGGATATCAAGTCCGCTAGTAGAAGACAAAAATAGTGAAATGTATTCTAAAAAGTGTAAAGGTAAAATTTTTATTTAACAATAATAGCCAATTACAGGTAAACCGGCGTTCTTTTAGTTTGAACAAATGCGGGATTATATAGGATATTAAAAAAATTATTATACTAATTAACTTACATTTGAATGAATACAAAATTTAGAGTTTAGCTAGAGTGGTTATTATGTGATAGATATAGATATAAATTTTTTTTTAATGATCATGACGATCATGTATTATACATGAAATCCTTCCTCTAAAATCACTCTGCTTATTGATTATAGACGATACAATAAAGAGTTGAAAAAGTGTCGAACATTATAGTTAAGATAGTAGTTCATAAACCATCCGGAATGGCGCTGGTTGAGACAAATGGTACGGTATGAATGTAGCAACAGTAAATGCATTGACCAATAGTAAAAACTGTAATATCATGACGCTGATGTTGCACCTCTTTGTTTACTTATTTAGACGGCTATTTTGTTGACCGAAGCAAGGTTAACATATTCAGAGGCTCTAGCACGAACATTTCGAAACGTTCTTTCTATATGACGGGTTATTGCATTTCATATTAATTTTCTTAAGCTTATTTGGTGGTTTTGGTTGTATGTATGGTTTACATGGAGTTGGTATGTGTTAATTTAGATATAGTTTACTATTTAAATTAGTGTTTGTTGTTATTTAAGTTTTCTTTTTTTTTCCCACTTCTATTCATGTATGTACTTCCGTCCTGTCCGTGGTGCCATTTCTAAAAGGGTCGCACCTGAAAATCAGCGCTGTCGCTCTTGCGGCAGCATGAAATGCTGAGATGCAGCCCTTTTACCTTACGGGCCATAGAAAAACATCTGTACTTTTCGCTGTTTTTGTTTACTAGTATGTTTAGGCTTTGTAAGGTAAATAAATGTTTATTATTATTATTATTAATCTAATAGTACATATGCAATTATTATTGTATTAGCACAAGTAAGATAATTTTAGTTAGACATACATACGTAATGACAGAGAAACAGTTGATAATTATAGATTTGGTGACGTTTTTCAATTAATTAAATGAATGATTAATATGGACACGATCGAACCGTCACAAAATCTTAAATTTTCAACTGTTTCTTTGTCATTACGAAATCTAAGAAAAATGCTCTTTGTTTACTTTCTTTTCATTAAACTCTAAGTATGGTGTTGCAAATTAATATCAAAATATTTTGTTTTAATTGTTGTTTCATGTTTAATTATTATTAAACTCTCCCTCCCCTACTTGTTCTGCTAATTTTGCCGGTGTGTATATTAATTTATTCGAAATACGAAATGTAGACAAAAGTTAACAACGAATGAACCTCAAAATCTTCCCAACGTTTATAAAAAATGTAAAAATCTAGTTATTACAAATTATTTTGTAAAATCATTTAATGTATCAAATAATATCGATTAGGATAAATTATTTTCCAAAATACCCATACAAAATATTACGTAACGTAATATCTGCATGTTGGAAAAACAGAATTTCAATTTCTTTTTAAGCTCCGGGCTCGTATGTACAGTTGTTAAAGTATTTGGCATAGACTTTGCTTATGTTAGCGTGCAGTCATGAGTGGTGCGAGAGAGATAGCTAGATGTGACAGTATGTTGGACAGAGAAGGAGGGTGTTTACTCAGTGTAGTCCCAGCCATCCTTTTCGTAGCCCTCGTGGACGTGCTCGAGCAGAACCTTACGCCGGCTGTCGCAATATCTGCAATGTGAAATAATTTTTATCAAAATTAATCAAAATTGATATTTTTTCTAAATATGACTGTCCTATGTAGGATTGATAAATTACTATAATATTTCATAGACTTCGCAGAGTCAAGTAAAATGTGAGGTGTTTCAAGTACTTAAAAGTACCTGAAAGTACTTAGCAGTCTAGTGCTATGAGTTCTTCAAGTACTCAGTAGTGTAGTCAGTTTGGCAGAAGTGACTATTAAATTATGATGAATTTTTTTAAATAGGGCCCCTCACCTGTATTTGTCCTGCACTATTCATGAGAGTCCCCGGTAGGCTCAACCCCTATTTAAAGGCCGGCAACGCATCTGCGAGCCTTCCGGTTGTGGAGATGCCCAGATGCAAAAAAAGATTTCGATCTATAGAAATTTCTTAGTACTAAAAATAAAATAAACTTTTGCAATATGCATGTGTTTTGTTAGAGATTGTGCTGAATTTTGTTTGAATATTTACCGCGTTTGTTATTGTTATTAATTTATGTAATAAAGAGTGAACAAGTATCTTATTATACACTGGCGAACCCGACAGATGACTTGCCGGAATTTGGGCTCGTCTCTTATTAGCCAATTAACCAACATCCTTTGTCTTTTCCATTAAACGTGAAACGCGCCGACTGTTTTATGAAACAATAATTTTATATAACAAGTCAAAAGGTCTAGTACGAACATCATCTGTTTGAAGTATTATGAAGTATGCATAATCTTTTGACTTTCCCTTTCTTCCTTATCATTTAATATGGGGAATGAAACAAAACAAATTCGAGTCAGTACAAATTATGTTCTTAAGCCCTCATTCGTCAAAGAGTTAAAAAAACGTTGCGTTAAATCTCGGCGTTGGCGCATTTTTAACGTCGTCGATGCGAAAATATAGCGTATACTAGTTTTAATAAAAATCGGATCATAAATGACAGAATAATCGCGTAATGTCTCAAAGATCGCTGAACCGATTTTGGTAAAATTTATATGAGACCACCTTTCACCTCAAGTATGGTCTATCCCAATAAAAAATAATCATAAAAATCGGTTCACAAATGGCGAAGTAATCGCGTAACATACATACAAAAAAAAACACACACACTCGAATTGAGAACCTCCTCTGTTTTTGAAGTCGGATAAAAATAGAACTTCGCTCGATAAATAAGCGTCGCGTTTTAAAAGCGCTGCCGTGTGAACATATACTTGAGAATGTTCTACTTGAACGTTTTTTTAACGCACGTTAAATAAGCTCTACGACAGGAAATTTTCTCAAAACTCAAAGTTGCATGGCAGACACCCTACTAAGCTTAAATTAAAAGCTTGTATTAGGAGTGGGTGCAACAATATTCCAACGGCGGTGGGGTTTGAACCGGGTACCTTGCGGAATTCAGTCCACACCTTATACCGTTGAGCTATTGTGCTCTAAATTCTAAAAAAATAAAAAAAATTAAATCTCTAAAAAATAGCTTTTAAAATCTTTATTAATGTATCTGCCAATCTCAGTTCACTTCATTTGTATAGACAGTAGTTAAAACTTAACTGGTATATAAATTATGAAATAAAAACTGTACATAAGCGATATCGTAATGCTGTATGTTATACCGTATTAAGTAAATAAACAAATTAATGTTGTATACTGGCTTTTCCCAGTGACTCCGTCCTTGTAAACTTGCTTGCCCTTAGATTTCCTTACTCTAGCCGAATCGAAATAGCTATGAACTACCTCCTTACAGAATTTCATCGTTGTATGTCCCGGAGTTTTCGATATTTCCTAATAGGTTATCTTTCTTACTTACTTACTGGAGCTTTGTATAATTTAATCAGGTATTGTATTGTAATCCGGTAAACGATTGCCATATGCGTGACAAAAAAATAATTTAATCAGTTGCTACTCGCGAATTCGTCCGCGTAAAATTAGGTGAAAAACTTTAACGTGGTGATATATAGCCCATAGATTTCCTCGATAAATGGGCTATCTAACACTGAAAGAATTTTTCAAATCGGACCAGTAGTTCCTGATATTAGGGCGTTCAAGCAAACAAACTCTTCTGCTTTATATATTGGTAAAGATTTTGGGTAATATAAAGGGGTTACCAGGAATTGGTTGTATTTTTAAAAGAAATGTTCAAAGTTGCGAAATCATTCAACAAAAATAAACACTTAACCCCTGTAGTGTATACATGGAGGAGGGTAGTTGTTCATAAGACTATAAATACTGAGACAATCGGTTATTCGGGGGAGTTCTGTTACGACCGTTGACTGGGTAACAACTATCTAAGTACATTGTGATCAGTGTGATTATGACGCGTGCATATGGACGGGAAAATTGATTTCGTATCAGATTTAATTTGTGTGCTAACTAGGGTGCTTTAAATTTACGTGTACGCTATTTGTCAGTTACGTATAGATGAAATTGAAGTGTCTATCGGTGATAAATAACTGATTGATATGTCCTTTACCAACATGCAGATATCACATTATGTGTTTAGGTTTGTTCAGGGCACAAACATGTATAGTTTTATTGATAGACTTCACGACTTTTTATAAAACTCCGAAAGCAAAGTGTTAAATATGTAGAATTAATACAATCGTCACTTAAATCAATATTTCAATATCTACATAGTTCAAACAGTTCACTTTGTTTCATCATCATCTTTTCACTCGTCACTTATTGATCACTTCACTTTTACTTCTAGTACAAAGATTACTTTTTGAGCTAAAACCTAAAACCAATATAAATCGGAAGATGTACCCTATAGCATTTTGTACATCACTATAATAGTATTATTTTACTAGTTTAATACATATATATATTTCAAAATAAGCCGGCGACCTTTAGTATTAACAAATATGTTAAAGAAGGAAATACATGGTCTCGCTATGTAAAATTAAAATGTTTACATATGGCCCATATTTAATAAGTAATATTTTTTTATAATTATAATGTACTGAGTCCATTAAGATCTGTTCGACAATTAGTAGTATTTTCTTAAAAGTCTTTTGGTATATTTTCAACAAAAAGAAAATAAAAATTTTTTCTTACATTCTGAAGGGCACTGTAGACTGTACATTTCACTACACTAGTAAAAAGCTAGGCTTTGTGAGGGCTCGCGTAGTTTTTCGTATATATATATTTTTCATCTAGATATCAATTTAAATTAACGTGTTAAATCAGAAATCTGTAGATGTTATAATTTTTCAAGAGTCGCGGCTAAGATTTTTTTTTTAAGAATATTATGAATACTTTTTAGGTAAATCTAATATTCCCTTTTCCCCTCCTGTACGGCCATATCACTGGCAAGTCTCAAGATTATGTAGGCAGTAGATGCCTCAATTCTAGACTCCCCAGTGGTGAAATTTTCCGTCGGCTTTTTTTTAATGTATAATTTTTTTACAGTTTTTTTTCAATGAATACTGTATAATACCATCATTACTATCTGTCCCAGTGCGATTTTAAATCAGAAACAAATTTATTCAATAATTTTACATCAAACCGCAGTGTAAATAAAACTTAAAGGTACGTAACAAAGGTAGCGCGGCGCGGATTTACTTGCTTTGCGCGTCAACATTTTGTTGACAATTGCTTCCCAATGTTCACGATACATTGCGCGCTGAAGAATAGGATGAGGATGGCAATATTTGTAACCTCTCATTTCCGAGATGAATCATTTTTGTGATTTTATTTAGGTCATTAAATGTAGCCTTATCATAAAGTTTGCGGTACGATGTCTTTTAAACCCTGTAGTGTATACGATACCTTTAACAGAAACGAAAAAAAAACTATCTTTCCGTTTAATCGGGCTAATCTCCGAAACGGCTCCAGCACAGGAAATGAACGAAAGATTTTGATACTGGACGGCGCTTCCTCAGGGCTGTTATTGAGGAAACTGTTATGAATGAAACGAGCCTTATTATTTTTCTACAACCTATCCAGTTTTTGGTACACTTTACTGAAAAACTATAACATATTGATTTGTGTTTTAACGTTATACTTAGATGTGTTTTTTGACAAAAAAAAAATTATAATGAAATAAATATAATATATATGAGAGACTTCGCTAGCCCGCAGAAAGCTCAGCTTTTTGCTTTGCTATGAGTGATTTATTTACAACCTTGTAAAGTACGTCATAAACAATTATGTAGAAAATAAACACATTCGTCCCGCGTACTATAAAGACAATAGTGAATCCATTTTCTATGGTAATACCAATATTTCTTCATTAGAACAACAGGCTATTATGGTTTATTTAAATAACCATAAAAATTTCGTTAACTTTCTATACCAAAAAAGTGCAATGAAATGGTGAATCCATTCTCTTTTTTTTTCTGATTGTGTAATGCTGTTGGTCAGAGTGACCTTCACAGCGTCAACGGGTGGGTCCATTCTCTATGGCAAGTCCCATTCTTTCGATACCGGTGCAGACCTCATGCTTGTGAGGTAAATTTATCCCCATAATTCTTATTTTAATAAAAGTTGTTGGAAACGGCTGGACTGATTTTGGTCTGATTTGGTTGGAAATTTATGTGTTTCAATGGATTCTTAGTTGGTTTACGTGATGGTGGAGCTAAAATAATGTTATAGAAGGTTTTTTATTTCACTTTTAGTTAACATATGAGACAGATAAAACGATAAGACAAGATTTTTTAATAAGAGTGAGCGCAACGTCAACATAAACGTACAAAAATACATGTTTACGACATCACGTTACAAATTATTGAAATTCTCGTTTTTTATCTAATGTATTATACATATAAACCTTTTGATGTGCTTGGAATGACTCTATCGCTGAAAACTGCATGATAATCCGTTAAGAAGTTTTTGATTTTATCGCGAACAGACAGACAGACGCAGCGGAGAATTTTGTTATATAATACGTTTAATATGAATTTACAAAGCTAACAAAAACACGAACTGAGGTCATCAACCGAAAACGATACTTTGTTACCTCTCAGACACGACTATCATAGAAGTACGGAAACACGGAATATTTTAGTTACACCTACACATTTATGAGACTTCCTCATCTCAAGAGAGAAGCGATTTTTTTTTAACAAAAAATATTTTTTGTTAAAAAAAATCACTTCAAAAAAGATTTAGCTACCCGCGATATATCACGCTTTAATACAGGATTAATATATGATGGACCCATTAAAAAATCATATTTATTCAAGTAAATAACCATCATAACCAAGTCAATCTAAAATAACCATCTTTGTAGACCCTGAAAAGAAGAAGTATCAAATATTTTTTTATACATTAACTACCTGATACTTCCACAATAAAATCAAAGAATCTAGTCTCAAAAAACAATGCTAACTATGACAAATAAAAAAAACTATAACCAAGTCAATCTAAAATAACCATCTTTGTAGACCCCGAAAAGAAGAAGTATCAAATATTTTTTTATAAATTACCTGATACTTCCGCATTAAAATCAAAGAATCTAGTCTCAAAAAACAATGCTAACTATGACAAATAAAAAAAACTATGTGAAAAAAATTTAACAAAAAAAATGACTTCAAATTGTCAGAACTGGACTAAATTTAAATTGTGCCTTTAAATGGGAAGCACCAGCTTTCAAATAAAAAAAGAATCATCAAAATCGGTTTACGCAGTTTTCGTTTGTTCTGATGTAACAAACGAAAAAGACGAGACACAATCGAATCTAATTTATTACTTTATAAACATTTGTGGTGTTTTATAACACGTAGATACATAAGATAGATTATGGTATTTGTGAAGAATGTGCCGTGCCCAGACAAGCCTATAGGTTTAAGGGTGCGAAGAATTTTAATGTAAATTATTGTATTAATAGAGATATGAATAAATGAATAATGAAATGACAACCTCCTCCTTTTTTGAAGTCGATTGTAAATACTAACATCTTATTTTTTTTTTTACAGAGTATGACTGAAGCGGTGGAACAAGGTGCTAGTCTCGCGTGGCGCTTGCTAGCTACGTTAGAAGGGGGTTCCATTATAGTCGCTACCTCAGCACTCATCGCTTATACAGCAAGGCTTAAACTCTTCAGGCGACGCCAACGCAGACGTGTTAACAGAGTCCTTGTAAGTATAGCGTTAATACGAATTAGGGAACTTCAGGAAAAAAGCATGTTCATTAACCAAATGCCAGTTCTGCATCTGTGAGATCTCCAGTAGTGTTAGTCCATGGTTGTCGGTGGTCACTAAGGCTAACTTTCCCATT
Source organism: Charaxes varanes (assembly GCA_024363005.1). Lineage (NCBI taxonomy): Eukaryota > Metazoa > Arthropoda > Insecta > Lepidoptera > Nymphalidae > Charaxes > Charaxes varanes. Next base: position 2,393,963 of record JANCMC010021608.1, read on the forward strand.
TGCCCCATATATGTATATACTAAGGATCGCCGGCCACTATTTTTAGATTTGCGACCTAATTTCGATCAGCCTTATAGCCAATATTCTTAGTAACAATTGACAATTTAACTACATTAAATGTCATAATTATTAGTATTTTTAATTTTATAAAATATTAGCATTTGCACATCCTTATATTTATAACAAACTATAAAAATTGTGCCTAATTTTGTATTTCTCCGTCGCCGCAACCTTTTAAAGTGATACCGTAAGTTTCTACTTGACGTATATATATTATATACCATGAACAAATGTTAAATATTAACTTTACGCGCGATTAAAATTGTCTATGGTATTGTGACAGAAGACAATAAGCAAATGCACAGTTAAAATTACATAGGAATAATATGTACTACGTTGACTATGACGCATTTTCAGAACATTTAATATTTTCTTTATAAAAATAATATTAGCAATACTTTTTAGATATATGTGTCTAATATATCTGTTTCCCCTCCCACTAAGTTTTAATTAAAAGCTTACGTCACTAATCGGTGCGACAATACCCCAGCGACGACATTGTCTGAACCGAGCATCTTGCAGATTTCAGTCCATCCCTTCTACGATTAAGCTTTAGAGGCTCTCAATTAAGAAACGTATTAAGATAATTCGACTTAAATGAGTTATTCGCACCCTGATCTGCGAAGAGTCACTTCATTGAAATGTAAATGAACTGTGACGTCATCAGTGACCTTACGACATTGGGTTTATGAGTTCGACCTTTTGCGTACGACCGCAAAACAACAAAGGTTCCCATAACAAAAGTTTTTTAAAAACTGATGAGTAAAAAGCATTTTTAGTACATGATATGTTTTTATAAGAGTGTGTCAAGGGTCCAATGAGCGGACATTTTTTTACATACATACTTACATGCATACATATGACTATAAGACACACAGACGTTCATTCTTAAAGTAGACAACTTAATGCCTGTGTTACAGGTAGCAGACGCCTTCTAGACACTTTTTTTGGAAATATGGTATTTAAAGCATTCCCAAGTAGCGACTAAACCTGCATTATTTCTGTATTTTTATACCGACTCTCGATCGGAAGCCCCGTATGGGGCTTCGCGAACGGCTTAGCTTCGGCTCGCCCCAAACATTCCGCCCGTTGACGCTGAGAAGGTCACTCTGACCAAATGCCTACACAATCAGGGAAAAAAAATCACATTTTTGACGCTTATAGTATCATATACCTGCCAAATTTAGTTAGTAGTATTTATTTATAGTAGTAGTTTAGTTAAGTAATCTTAAATTTACTAATTTTCTAACAATTTATATAATAAAAATTATTAAAAAATATAAAGGTACTTTAGGATGGGTGAAGGCTCATCAATGGGCGTACTTCAAAAATAGTGGTTTAGTTCGTTTGTCATCTCTCATAACTTGGTTAATTCACACAGCACTTGAAGTTGAAATCTAAAAGAGACCGGTTTCTTAGCAATGCTCCATGGATTGACCGTGCGGGTATCGAGTCCATCGTATTGTAGATGAAGGAACCAGGTCAGTGCCTGGGTCTTGTGATCCAAGTGTAGGTTTGAGAACAATATTATAAATATGCTAAATTAATTATTAAACACATCCCGCACATGCGAAGACGATCTTTGTTTGCCTTACCACGTACCACGCCTTGAAATAGAACGAAAAAGTATGTAAGTATAGAGTCAACAAACAATTCTTTGTTTTGAGCATGTTTAGTTTTATGAAATTTATATATTTTTATTTGGTCCTGAAAAGACAAATTGGGCAACTGAAATATTTTTACGGATATGGTATGTATGTATGTATGGAAATAATATAAATAAATAAACATTGAACTTCTACTTTTATCAAGTTCATCCTTGCGCTCAACAGTAAAAAAAATTACTAAGTTCAATGTAATATGCGGCATCGTTCTATAGATGAACGATGATTGAAAAACTGCAGATTACAGTTTAACCCAGGTCTTCAGTATGTCAAAAATTTTCTCAAAGCTCAGAAGCGGTTGGCTAAAGGTTGATTGTGCTCTATAGTACTGCATATATCATCAATGAAAATAGCGCCAATATAATAAAATTCAGCGACTGCGGCCATTGTACAAAAATTTATTCACTTCTATTCTATTCTAGTTGTATTTCAAATTTTCAAAGACCGGAGTTTTCATCAGATGAAAGTGTAAAAATGAATTTCTGTGGTGTTAAGCGAATTTCAACCAAGAGTCACCTAACTCTCATGGATATAAAATTTATTTAACGGATAAATATTATCTAGAAAAAAAACATAATATGGTAGCCGTTGTCGAAAATTGGCGTGCAACGATTACTCATGCATCATACACATTTATTAAAAACTTTGTATTTAGTTCCTTCACTCGACGCAGCGTTTTTGTTCGTCTTGGTAAAATTTTGATGGGATAAAAGCGGCATTTCTCATTATCATTTAGAAATGAAAAAATGCGACCGAAATTAGGGAAAATTACTTTTTTACTGCAGCGTCAGTAAGTATTTTAATATATTCGTTATAATATGAGACAAATTTATTTCCAATCAATGCAAGAAACAACAAAAACGAATTCGTATTACAACTACAGTTTATGTAGAGAGATGTTGTGCGAATGCTAATATTTTTATAAAATATGCATTATTAATGTATTCATTTATCGAAATATGACCCACGCACACCAATGCCAGACGATTTACACACGCATGTACACCTTTACTATAAGTTTGAGTCAAAGCGTAGTATAACAGACAAAAAAATAATAATTTAGTAATCTGTTAATTATGACATTTAATTTGATTAAATTGTCAAATAAATAATAAAAATAAAATAATAATTGTCAAATAAATTTTGTATAGGGCTGTCAGCGTAGCGGTTGTGCTAAGCGTAATGCCGGAGCATACATAGCTTCATTTGAATGATCATGTAGTGTGGCCGGGGACTTTGTGTAGCTGCGCAAAGTTATGTAGAACTTTGTAATCTTCAAGGACAAAAATGTACAAGCACTTTGAGCTATGTCTGGCTCCGGCATAATATGGTACCCACGTTTCGCTTCGACACCGAAGCATCATCAGGAGATCGACCCTACAAATGTATGTTTGACGCGCTTTAGCGGAAAAACTACTGAATGAATTTTAATAAAACTTTACAATAATATAGTTTATACATGAGAATAAGACATAATCTATAAATTATAAAGATATTGTGTGATTTGTCCAAAATATAACGATAAATGTCAAGTAAGTAGGAGAAAATTCTGCCATCTGCGAGCTATTCTGGCGTGCGCTAAAAAACCGTTAGAGTTACACGTATATAGTGTATGGAGGAAATGTTTACCTAAAATAGTTCTACAAAAAAGCCCGCGACGGCATATATTTATATTTCATGTTTAAGCCATTAATGCCAAAATAGTGAACCATTATAAAACGGGAACGGGAAAGGAAATGGGATCGGAGACAATATTATAGGACAATGGAATGTAGTAAATAGTAAGTAAGCCAACGTTCGGGCAGGACAGCGTCGGAGAGTCCGTTAGTCTTTATATATTACGACTCTAGACAGCATGGCGGCACGCATTGAAAGTTGTCTTCATCAGTATTACGGAGAGTTCCACTGGAATGTCAGCGATTTTAGATTGCGAAAGCGACTTTAAATAATCTGCTCATTGACTCGATCTGAGCCTTGGACAGCTCAACGATAGAACGAGCTGAAAACAGTATTTATAACACCTACAAACTATTGTCGTACCCGCTTTTAGCAACAGTACCATCTTTTCGCTTAGCTATATAAAGCATACCTAAAAACTCCTATCTCCTTGCATATTGAAGACAATTCGAGAACAAGAATTATTCTAGTACCGATATAAAGGTTTATTTTTATAACGTATAGTCGACCAAGAAAGTGCTTTACCACTTTGGATGACAGCTTCTACTTAAAGGAAATTTTGCCAGGGGTTATTGTTCGAAATTAACGTAACGCATAACAAGCAAAAATGAGCCTTTTAAATTATTGACATGCAAACGACATTCGACCTTAACCTTAGCGTAGTAAACCAATTTCTTGGTCTTGGAAAAGTAGTTTCATTATTAATGATATGAATAAACTTAATGCGGCCGCCCCGGGCGACTCCAACAAGCCCGGACTCGAAGATCTTCCTTTGCGGTGGTTGAGCATATCGACCTTCGCTACCACCTTTCATTCCTCGCCGAAAAGCCTTCCGAAAACCTTGGTGTGCCTTCCCCACACAAGTAAACAAATCGATCCCTATCATCATCGATCGAAATACAACGATCTCAATCTTAGGACTCTTTTAAAAAGCATTCATTATCTAGCATCTTTCAAATTCTGATGAATGACTTACACTAGACTTATACTTATTCTTGCTTTTATATATGTGTATAAGTATTTTTATATCTATGTATGTGAGTATATTGATATATATTAATGCTTATATGATCATATTATGTATATATTTATGTAAGTTTTACTTTAAATTTCTATTTTCTATGTTATAGACTTTACTATAGTACTTTATTAATCTCAAACACACCACCTATCAATTACTTCGATAATTCGATTCGATATATGGTTGTGTGGAAAAATTGCTTTTTAGCGATACAAATATTTGTATATAATATACCTCTCTGTCTCTGTAATAAGCACATTATAGAAAAATTTAAATAAATATATAGATTTATGGGCGAATTTAGACCAGCTGGCGTGTATATCTTGACCTAAAGTACAAAATATATCCCAACTGATTACACTAGTTAAATTCTACTGAATAAAGTCGTATGGACTTGATGTTGGCAGATTGAATCAGTTCGCAATGTAATTTAATAATAATTTTAAAAGAATTTGCGACTTTTTAATGTACTACACTTTTAAAACAATTAGAATAATCAGTTTCATCGGGTAACCTTTCTATTGAAATATAGCAGCCACTTCCGCCCTTTTCATGTCAGTAATCTAAATTTTAATCTTTTTTAACAAAAGGTATAAAATGGGGCTTATGTTACAGAACACCTTTTTCATCACACCATAGTGCTATTATTTTTTATTTAATTTAACATCATTCAGCATTAAAAAAAAAATTTAATCAAGTTAAATTATTTATATTAAAAAATGTAAAAAATTATTCCTTATACTTAATATATCCCCATAAGGTCTCGAATCCACGATGTAACGAGTGATTACTATATTCTTCGCAGATTTGGCAATGCGTAATGTCAAGAGGTGAATGGAACAAGAAGGAAGAGTTGCTGGCGGAGCAAGCGGCGAAACATCTGCGACACTACACGCCGCTCCTGGCAGCGTTCGCCCAATCTGCTAAAGCCGAAATTGCTTTACTGACCAAGGTGAGATTTACAAAAAAAAACATCATTGTTAGGGCTTCACATGAAATATCTGTCTATATCTAGACATCTTAATTGTCGCTAACGGTGACGTCAAAGTCAAACGTTCGATGACGACGACGGGAATTCAGTGGTTTATCCCATCTTAAAAAATGTCCAACTCGCCGTGAGAAGCCTTCACTTTAAGCTAATATAAATAATTCTTGTGTCACGGGGTGCGTTGCCAAAGTCCTCCGAAACGGCTCGACCGATTTTCATGAAATTTTGCGTGCATATTGGCTAAGTTCTGAAACCCGTTCATTTATGTTACCGTTAAACTGTACCAAGATGGCGTTGTACTGTCACTGTAAACATCATACGCCAGAGCATAGATGGCGCTGTTACCTTAAAAATATACAAGAGTTTCTGCATTTATGTGTAGCGGAATTAAAAAATGTACTGTACAAATTTAAAGTGTACATGTATTTGAAAGATCATTGAAAAGTTATTTCAAAGATTAGATAAGGTAGTTAAAGCATTTTAAATATAAAATGAGCTATCAGCGTTTTTTAAATTTTTATAAACAGTATAGACTGTTAAGAACATTTTATAGATAGAAATTAAAGTTAAGAAAAAAGAACAAGCCATATTTTTTTTAAAAGTTCGTCTCGGGCTTTACCAGTTTCAACTTCATTCCACATGTTTTTCTCTTACCTCGAGATAGATAAACGAACTATCGCTTAATAATCTTATGTTTTACAGAAGTCTATAAATTAATAAATGTTTGACGTTAACCAGACCGCTTCACGTGCGTTAATTATAGAGCCGTTTCCTTGGCAACAAGACTGATATAAAATTTTCAACGTGGCCTCTTATAATTAACTATACACATACAAGTGTAAAAGACATCGTACCGGATATGCCTCCTATAGGTTCAGTACATGATTCTAGACTCCCCAGTGGTGAAATTTTTCATCGGCTTTTTCTTGAAATGTATAATATTTTTAACTGAACACTGTATAATGTCATCATTACTATCTGTCCCAATGCGATTTTATATCAGAATCAAATTTCTTCAATATTTTTACATCAAACACCAAAGTAGCTGGAGCTTTGTAAGCATATTTTATAATTTCCACTTACTTTATAATTTTGTAGTAAATAAATAAATAATTGAAACTTAAAAGTACGGAACAGGGGTAGCGAGGCGCGGGTCGTTGACTTGTTTTGCGCGTCAACATTTTGTTGACGATTGCTTCCCAATGTTCACGATACATTGCGCGCTCAAGATAGGGTTGAGGCGATATCTGTTGCCTCTCATTTCCGAGATGAATGATTTTTTGTGATTTTATTTAGGACACTAAATGTAACCTTATCACAAAGTTTGCGGTACGATATCTTTTACACTCTGTAGACACATACAATCTCACCCCGTCTTTCAAATTATTTTTATGGACACTTAGAAGCCTAAACTTCCTAACCAGAGTCTCTGGCACTCATAAATTAAGGTTAGTGTGACCTGAATTTGTAAGGAAGTCTACTTACAACCTACTTTACGATGAGCACTCTACAACTTATGTAAGTTCGGAGATTGGTTCATCTATTTTTAATATGTTTTCTTTTTATAATATGTTATTAGATGAATTTTTATGGGTTATCCGAACGAGCGAGGGGGGTGTCGATCGCGCTGTAAAGGTAGGTTTGGATACTTGGACTAATGAGTGGTGTTTTTTTTAATATTACAAGGGACAGTCTGCATCAGCAAGGTTCACAATTGCGTTGCTGACCTTTAAAGAGGTATTTGGACTTGCGATAAAGTGTAGATTATAAAAATCTCTATAGACTATATGGTAACGGCTGGCCCGTTGGCGCAGTGGGCAGTGACCCTGCCTTCTGCTACGAGGTCGTGGGTTCGATTCCCGCCTCGAGTATGGGTGTTTTATCCATATGTATGTATTTATATATTTACAAAAAATATATATTTGTGCGGCGGCTGTTACTTATATAATATAACACAGGCATTAAGTTGTCTACCTTAGGATCCGACGTCCGTGTGTCATATAGTCCTATATATTTATTATTATTATTACAATGCTGATCTATCTAAATACATAAAGCTCACCTCTAGTACCAGTGTTCTCTCTACTGTTGGGTTTGGTATGATAACATTCGTGAGGCTTTAGATATCATCTTTAACTAATAAATTATGGAAACCCCAAGGTTCAGTAGGTTATTGGTTAGGGATTCCGCTGGTATCCCTCTACAGGTACTAATTTACTATATCTACTTATTCTATCAAAACTAGGGCTATTTAGTAAGTGCATGTTCCTTTCTACTCAGTCATCTCAGATCCATTTGCACTTCGCAGTAAAAATAATATACGGCGCTGTCTCCCACAGCTAGTCAACAATTAATCAACGTAGGGTGACCTCAACTCATGTGCAGGGCGGGCGTCTAGCACTTTATAGCATCGTAGGAATCTGGTATATTTAACATTTTAGTAAAAAGTGAATGTGGAAGTGAAGGAGAGAGAAGAAAAGTGAAAGAGTAAAAAGTGGATTTATTCAAATCTTTAGATTTGCGCACCATGCAAATATAATCACAATCAGCAGTGCACAGAGAAACCCACTGTGGTTTATGTGGCACTGAGTAAATTTTATAAGTAAAATTGCCTCTAAATAAAAATTTAAATAAGTAAAAATAATAAATATGCTTATTTATAGCTTGTACAAAATTTTTATTATTAGTAATACGATTGGACTGGACATGTCTGCCGTACGTCAAATGATCTTTGGGCCAAAATCTCTACTTTCTTGGGTCCATAACCCCAGATCGGAAACGATAACGCGGCACACCAAGAATGAGATCGAGGAATGACTTGGATCGTTATAATAGAGATTGGCAAAGCATAGCCTAAGACAGAACCTTATAGAAAGAGGGTTGGGAAGCCTCTCTCTGGGAAAAATAGGCCCGAAATAAAAATAATAATAATAATAATAATTAATAACACTCTGTTAAGCTAACTAACTCTACTGTAAAGCTGGGAACGGTTACGACAATTCGTGGTACAACGACCTGATTCTATCAGTTATTTTAATATTAATCTAAATTGCTATCTAAATGCACAAACATTAATCTATCGCCTGTTACATGGCGGCTCCAATAACGCGGTATTAATTAAATTAATTTTCCCACTAAGACCTCAATGCACCGTCCTTCAAAGCCTTCGATGAAGACAGCTTTCCATTAGCTAATGACATTTTCTAGAAGATGTCAGTGTTCCTATATGCTGTGTGTGCTCAAAGGATCCTTATCGAAGGAGGTTTTTGTTTTAGAAATGTATTGACTTGTATATACAGACTATCTTAACATTTCATACATTGAAATTAAAATCGGAACGTCAAGAACACTTAATTTTAGAACATTTTTAAACAATTTATTCTTAAATTCAATTCATGTTAATATTGCATATTATAAAAAAAATTTAGCATTCGAACACCTTCCTCTTTATGAACTATAATTGTAATAAATTTCATACTCCTCCGTCCGCGCAATTATTGTAAAATGGTACCTAAAGTTTACGCTTCACGTATTTATATATAAATTAATTGTAAGTAATCGCAGAAAAATAAAAACTAAAGACAATTAATTACCTTTGAATGCCGAAGCCAGACATACATAGCTCAAATGTGTTTGTACATTTTTGTCCTTGATGACCAGAAAGTTCTACAAAACTTTGCGAAGTTACGCAAAGTCCTCGACCATACTACATGATCATTGAAATAATCATTCAAATGAAGCTATGTCTGGCTCCGGCATAATACATACAAGCAGGGAAGGTAACATCGGCAGTGAAGGTAAATGTTAGTGGCCACTTTAAGGAGAACTCTTAAACCTACTTCTGGGTTACAAGTCCCAGGCACTGCCTTAGTTCCTTCCTCTGCGATATGGTTCCGATACTTGCACGTGCTGTGTGAGTTAGTCCGGACGATGTAAAACGAACTCAAGCGGTCCGATTGAGGCGGCCTTCACATATATCTAAAAAAGTACGTAGACCCCGTGTCAAAGACATGAATACGACAGCCAGTTTCGACCCCGTCTTTTATCTTTTATACTTAATTAAAGATATTAGTAGTTCCCTGACTATCACAGTATAACCCGAGACGTTGTGGTTGGTCCACTTACCACCCTGTCCTGTATGTAAGGCCCTCCTACCCAAATTAGTTTGATTAACTGCCTTCTACATAGGAGCCTCTATATATATGTATATCAAACCATTAACTGTATTAAATTCTAGGCGTGTATTATTGACAATTTAATTATAGACCGGTTATTGATAGTTTAAGTGTAGGTGTATATATATGTACTGTAGTTAAATATGTAGTTAAATAAAACTGGAGGACCTGTTTGTAAAGTCGAAATATTTTTTTATTAATTGCATATGACTATATAGGGTGTAAAAGACATTGTACCGCAAACTTTGTCACAAGGCTACATTTAGTGTCCTAAATAAAATCACAAAAATCATTCATCTCGGAAGTGAGAGGTTACGGATATTGCCATCCTCATCCCATTCTTCAGTGCGCAATGTATCGTGAACATTGGGAAGCAATCGTCAACAAAATGTTGATGCGCAAAACAAGTTAACGACCCGCTCATCGCTACCTCTGTTACGTACTCTTAAGTTTTATTTACATTGCGGTTTGATGTAAGGATATTAAAGAAATTTGTTTGTGATTTAAAATGGCATTGGGACGACTTGTGATCCAGGTGTAGGTTTAGGAGCGCGCTCTTTACAGTGATCACTAACACTCACCTTCACTGCCGGTGTTCTCTCCCCTGCCTGTTGTACGAGTTGTAGGATTATTACCGTAAAACGCGCTAGTACGCGAACGCGCTTAAGACAATATTATAGAATAATATTAATGCGTTATAAGATCACTGCGTTATAGGAGGATTACAGTATTTAATGATGAGGTTTTCGTCGGATTCCCGAGATTAAAGATCTTTAAGAAGATGTTACATCATATACATATAAAAAATACATACATAGTATTTTTTTAAATAAAAATATTTTACATAAAAATATTCTAATGTGCGATTTTATTGCACCGGAGTGTATATTGGTAGATTAAGAAATAAGAAAATGGACTGTTAAGTAATAAACCCGTTGACTGGCCCGTTGGCGCAGTGGGCAGTGACCCAGCCTTCCACTCCGGAGGTCATGAGTTCGATTCCCGCCTCGAGTTTGGGTGGATTATCCATTTGTCTTAGCTTGTAAGACCTTATTTATTTATTTATTTTTGGCGATTTTATAGCTGGTTTTTATAATATGTAAATTATACGTTATTGCCATACGAAAACAACTCGAAATTCTTGAAATTTGACAGGTTCAAATTGGATGTAAAACTTAAACAGTCGAAAACTACCTATTCGACAGATTTAGTAACACCCAGCAACAAGATAACTTCATTCATTTGTTTTTTTTTTAAGTAACGCGACTGCATAATAGCCGCTGCACTTTTTTCGATAAATTGTTGCGAAAAAACTATAGTTAAATCGTGAAAAAAACTGTGCAGTTTAAACGGTGCGAAAAAACTTTGCAGTTTAATCGACAACGATTTTTTCATACAAACGTATCGATAAAACTGCGCAGTATATATTGTACAGTTTTTTCGGAACGATTTATGCATTGAATGCCTACATTTGACGTGCTGCAACCATGTTTCATGCACAATATGCGATAAGTCCCTCTCGCTCGTACGTATCTTTAAGTTCCTACTCCGCCACAATTCCGCGCCCCCAAACCCTCGCACCGCCTCACATCGATTGCCCATTTCTGGTCGTAAAGCTACTCGACAAGTGCTCATTGACAAATTGTATAACGTAATTCTACTTTTGAATTTTGGTAATAACCGTAGAATCGAGTTCGCTCAGCTCGGTGCTGCCAAAACTTAATGAATTAACATTAAAAAATTGCTACGATTTTTACGACCAAACGCCTACTTCGATTGAGCAAACTAACCACTAGACGATAAAATATCCAACCGCACTAGTGTGCTACATTACATTTGCCTTCGAAGAGTAATAAAGCTTCTAGTTGATTTCTACAAAGTCTGTTCCTCGCCCGGAGGGCACTCGTGGGTCGTACTGACCGCGGGCGTCGCGTGTTCGCAGCGTGTACGAGAGCGGAGGGGGCGGCGGCGACGGCGGGGGCGGCGGGCTGGCGTGCGGCGAGCTGCAGGTGCCGGGCGGCTCGCTGCCCGACCTCACGTCCGTGCACTTTCCAAGTCGTAGAGTCTCTTCTCCTCTTCGTATAGAAGTTCACTATATTCTTTTATTTCCTCGTCACTAATTTCATTTGAGTCTATGCTAAACGGTTGAGTTGCATTTTTATCTCTCAGATTAATGTATTTGTTGATTAAATAATGTCGGATATATGCCGCCGGAGTTAAATTATTTATACAGTCTGGTAATCTTAGGATCTGGTGTCCATATTATTTTAGCCAAATATCTATCTTGTACAATTTCATCCGTGTGTCGGTACATCGCTTAACCAACATCTATAGCTCTACTCTACTCATTTCTTTATCGAACGGTCATCAAGTGATGGTACTTCAGCCAGTCGATCATCTCTGATTTGAGGCTGTGTTTGTTAGAAGTTCTACAGAACGTATCGCAGTGATGGTTCGAGTTATCTACTACTACAACACTATTTTCTACCAAATTTGGAATGAGTTCTCGCTGAATCCAATCGTGGAACTCGTTTATCCCAAACGACAGAACGTTTTCTTACATCTTTCTTATTTTTATTTATTTATTAGAGGAGGTTGTGGCCTAATCGGTGGTCGGCATTTGAGTCGATGGCTAGGTTAGGTCTTGCTGCGACCGGATGCCCCATTCTAGCACTGGTTTATATTTGATATCCGACCTCCTCCGTGTTTTGGAACGTAAAACAGTGAGACGCGATTAATGTCACTTTGTGATATTAGTCGTAAGGCTGCAGAGATCGTGGGGGTTCCGAGGATGACGTCAGATGACAATCGGTCATCTTAACTCGCCCCACGGCCATCTTTTAGTATCTAAGCGGACCCTGGTACTTAACCGGGATAACGCTAGGAAGAAGAAAACTTAGAAATTATTTGTTTTACTGCTAAATGTTTGGTATTTATTTGTGAATATCACTTAGGAATGATCACTTTTATTGCTAAATTTATTCTTTATGTGACAAGTATAAACAGTAAGTAATTATAAACAGTAAGTAAGTAATTATAAGTAATTAACAGTAATTTAATAGATGAATTAGGAGCGGTTACGACAATATCCTATCGGCGGTGGGGTTTGAACCGGGTACCTTGCGGATTTCAGTCCATATCTTATATCGTTGAGCTATTGAGATTCTAATTCATTTTTTTTTTTCATACCCACATATTTGAAAATGTTGATAGTTGTTGAAGCTCAAGTCTTCAAATTCAAATAATATTTTATTCAAGTAGACTTTTACAAGCTTTTTTGATCGTCAAAATATTTTAAAAGCTATACCACTGATAATCTTCTTTAGGTTAGATGAAAACTGTTTCAAAATTCATTATTAGGACTACGGTAAAATTACATAGAATGCACGTGTCAAAATATAATCGATGAGTGGAAAGCGTCGTGTAAAAATATATGATAAATAAAACATGTCTCTACTTCAATATGAAACATGTTTATATCGAGACCAAATAAATAAAATTCTACCAAACTATCGACACCTCAGCCCTTCCACGTACCCAAATTTTGTTATAAGAAGACATTTCCGTATCTCCAATGTAGAATTTTTGCCCCGCGGCGCTATCTACTTTGTTGTAATAATTAAAAAAATATATTTTCGTCTTGTTTTTTTTTTCAAACAAATTTTGGTACTTTATTTATGTGTTTTATTGGTACTACGTGTCGAAGAGTGACTAATTAGTGCCCCTATAAGAACATATTGTAACTCCATAAATAATTCTGTTATGTCAATTAACTTCATAATTCTCTAAATTCCTAAGCTCGTCATTAAAGACCGGCAACGCACCTGCTAGCCTCCTGGTCGTCGGTAGGGACTTAGCTGTCTGCTACCTGCTCATTTGCCCCTTTTAACATTAAAAAAATCTCTAAATGAGTTCTAGAACCCCTTCTCGCAACGCCTAACATCTTCTTAGAGCGCCTAATATTTTTTTATCTTTACAACTCTTGTAAAAAAAAAAGGAAACCGTAACCTACTCATTAATTAAATCACATTCGATAATAGTTCAAGAGATGGCCGCAGCATTTCAAATGTAACGAATACATAACGGTGTCTTCATCCGTTCTGATGAGTCTGTCCCGTATTGCTGGGATACTATGTTTGTTAAATGCTAATTTTATTATTTTTTAAATTGATATGTATGTAGTAATTTACATTTAATATGTGCTAATAAGTCGAGTCTCCAAGTGAATTAGAGGACCATGAAGACAGGGTATGAAGATTAATAAAAAGATGCGTAAATAATACTTATTTAGAAGTGTTAGTAGTTCTAGACATAGTGCTATCATATTTTTATCTGGGTGGCCTAACTACTTAAAAATGGGTTATCACGTAACTCTGTCTTGCTTGGTAGGAAGTTATAAGAACTCTCATGCAGGATGCGCCGCCGTAAGTATATGGGCTTAAGATGTCTCATTTCCTGATGTGTTGGAATCGTGCGCTGTGTCGCAAAGAATTTTTTTAATATACACTCAGATGAAATAGGGCTGGGTTTCTTTTTTAAATTCTTTTAATAATGTGCATGTAGAGACAATAAATATATACAGGACTATATGACCCATAAGGCCCGTGCCAATTGATATTTATCTTTTATTTTTTTAAACTTTTCTCTCCCATCTATCTCCCAAGTCTCTGTTTATAGTTCCACTTTTTTTTACATTTATAGGAGGACAAAGATGAGTAGTTATGTACGTTGCACTTATATAGGGTTTATTGGGCAAGTTTTTATGGAAATATCAAGTTTTTAGCGTATACCAGGGATCAGCAACCTTTTGAGTCGGAAGAGCCAAAAATAACAATTTACAAAATTTCGAAGTTTTTAAAGAGTCACAAAAACTTTTCATTCCAACTATAAATTATATTAGTAGAGCCACGAAGAGGGAGGTCGCTGGCCATTCTTGTTAGTAGGGACTACAATTTAGACATTAAAATGGACTGTAATAATCAAACTGAAACTTTGGTTAAAAACTCAATAAGAAATGACATATATTACTGACACGGCATAATATTCCTTGGACGGCAGCGCGTACCGCTCCAACCACCTGCACTCTTCTGACTCACTGCCCGGGTGTAGATTTAGAGGGTCCCTAATTGAGCGCGTTATGCATTATTCTCCGTTGCAGATGTAAAAATAGTATTAGACTCCTTTTGGAAAAGGATTAATATGTATCATGTTTATTAGCAACATCTTCACAAATAATGCATTGTTTTAGAATAAACTTGGTTAGCAAAAAAAGGGTAATAGTGAGGCAACCTTAAAAGATAGACACATGCTGTCGCGGGTTTTTGAAGAAATAAAGAAGAAGCAACGTTTATTCAAACATTATGAAAAGTAAACGATTTTTATCTTGAACTTTTAAGGTAGAACAATTCCGTCATACATGGTTTTTGCGAAACCTTTACCGTTTACGCAGCGCACGCATGGGAAGCTCTCAAAAGGAAAAGAAAATTCCCGATTTTGAAACATACATCTTTTTCTTTTCTTTCTATTAGTCTTACCGTGATGACATATAGCCTATAGGCTTCCTCGGTAAACGGACTATCTAAAACTGAAAGAATTTTTTAAATTGGACCAGCTCTATAGCTTTACTACACGTGATTCATACTTTGTAAGTAATTTGATATGCTGGTTTAATATTTCCCACCGCATGGCGCGCAGAAACCCCGACATTAGTCCTTCAGTATTGGATTTAACTTTTATTTTCAGCACACGTGCTAAGTGGTGTGAAGCCCTAAAACTGGAACAAGACAATTTGAGTTAATAAAACCTGAGAGCGAATATATCTATAATGGGAAATGTTTCAAAAGAGAAGATGAAATTAAATCACTCTCTGACTACTTGTATATAGCGCTCAATTACTACTTTTCCGTGTATTGTCTCCATGTTAAGAATTTTTTAAAACATAAGCGTGTGGAGATGTAGCGCGCGGACAGGATACACCATTTACTCTCATTTCTCGCCAGAAGTAGGCAACGAACAAATGCTCTTTGAATTACTATACTCATCCCATCCGTGCCTACGAATGAAATCTGGTCAAGAATGACCTATCAAAAACTTCACTGGCGTATTTTCGTGTTCTCTGTGCGAGTTCCTGAATACGTCACGAAATATTTCATCATCACTCAATTCGCTTTCAAGTACATCATAAAATTTGCCTTTAGCCCGCATAGGCATGCGCAGGATTCGATGTCCTTAACTGGCCAAGCGTGTGTGACGAGCATACCTTTGTTACAATCCATATTGTCTACTTCACTTCCTGTGTTGTGGACACTTCCTAATTTAAAATTATTGTATAATTGTATAAAATAGTCATAAATTGGGCATTCTATAGTTTTTAAAATTTATACACACCTTTTATATGACTGTCAACCGTGCGATTCTCTAGAAATTTCTTACCTCGCAAAATTCCTCTGTGGAATCAGTTACCAGCTTCGGTATTTCCGAACCGATACGACCTAGGGCCCTACAGGAAAAGAGCATACTCATTCCTTAAAGGCCGGCAACGCCTCTGGAAGCCCTCTAGTGTTGTAGTTGTCCATGGGCGTCAGTAGTCACTTACGCGAGTGCCGCTTGCTCGTTTGCCCCATGTTATATAAAAAATATATATGTTTATCAAACTTTGTAATGGAAACTGTATTGTAGCTACCTAAAGGTTGATATGTAATTTTTATGATTGCAAAGATCTCAGACTTTAATACATTTGTGGTGTGAGCATACCAATAATAGAAGTTTATCTTGAATCATATGCAATTTATTAATCAGGCCATCATAATTTTTTTTCTTCAAATACCCGGTGCAGATCCCAATTCCTAATAGGTCACCAAAACGTGCGTTGAGTATGTGATAGACAATTAGTGAGTAGTGTCATACTTTACAATTGTTCTGTTTTTTCCTTTACATTCGCAAAGCATTCGTCAAAACTATTGTTTTCCATATAAATATGATAGGTATTTAATTATTCAACCTTTGGCAGCTATATATCAGCCCCTTATTTGTTGGTCGTTACATTGTTAACAACGAAATTTGATATATTGTGCAACCCTATCGCAATGAGTAGGTACATGGAGATCAATTTACTCTTTCTAGAGTAGAGTAGGTGATGAAATCCTTGACAAGTTTAAAACCACAAGCGTGTTACTTTTATTAATTATTTATTTTATTTGGTGTATTACGTATTATTAGGGTTCTACGCCTCTAAAGCAAAAAAGAGACCCTTATACGATTACTTCGTTGTCCGTCTATCTGTCAAGATCATTTTTCTTAGTAACGTGTAGAGCTAATAAAGTTGTAATTACTACCAAATACAGAGATCTGCGGTGCCTCGAGGCTATGAAAAAATCTATCGAAAGATATGGTCATTTATGTCGTGTTTCCTGTACCAGTACATTCGCAAACGGAATCAAAACCTATAGGGTACCTGTCGTTGATCTAAATTCTAGAATCATGAATTTTTGCAAGAGGCAATATCTTGAAGAACAAGTTTACACAGGTATTCTTGTACTTCAGGATACTGCCTCTTGCAAAAAAAAAAAGAAACCTTATGAAAAGTATGAATCTTAAAGTAAACTGGTAAAGTATCACGTGATGGTACGGATCCCTTAGTACGCCAGTCTGACGCGCAATTGCCCGGATTTTATACACTTCGAACCTATTTTTGGGTGGTTCAACACTCTTCTCCGGGTGGGTCCGGTTAGATTGCAGAGGATGTGAGATTACCGATGACCGATACTCATCTGACGTCATCCTCGGAAGCCCCACGATCTCTACAATCTTACGACTAATATCACAAAGTGCAATTAATCGGGTCCCACTGTTTTACGTGCCTTCCGAAACACGGAGGAGATCGGATATCAAATATAAAGTAGTGTTATAACGGGTCACCCATCTATCACCCAGTCGCAGTAAGGACTACTTAATGTAGCTATCGACTCAAGTACGGACCACTGATTAGGTCACGAACTCCTCTGTAATGTACTGATTTTGTATAGCGTCAGTATAAAAATAATCATTTGTGATATAAAGACAATTTGTTTGTTAATTGCAGGTCGGCGATAGGCCTAGGGTACACGAGCGTCGGGTTACAGCACTCGCGGTCGGCGGTGCTGCACGCTCAGGTACCGCCGCACTATCGGCCAGTGATGCCGCCCCACGCACTGCTCACGAGCGCTTCCAGCGGTAATGTGCCGCACGTATCAGTGAGTATCGTCGTACTCGTCACTGGCCGCTCGCCCTGGTTTTGCGCGAGTGCAATTGATATAAAAGTAGCCTAGATAGAGCACACTAATATACATTTCTAACATTAAAAAAGTTTTCGAAAATATACAAACCTCCCGGAATACACAAACTCACAAACATTACGTCTGTATAATGTTATATGCTCATCATAACATATACCTATGTAATTTAAGTTTGTTTGTAACGTCTAAATTGTTTTAAAAAATGTACAGTTTATAAGAATACCTACATATAAGGGCGATACCTAGCTGTAACCCCACCAAAACTTGCAACATTTTTGTCTGTCTTCCTATTTTCACGATTCTTTCATTGGCAGAGAGATCATTTTAAAGGGAATAAATATCATAAGATTATTTCCTTTTAGCAGAACAGAGTTCTTCGAAAAGCAGCTCTTCTCTACTTCCTAGCGTTATCCCGGTTAGATACCAGGGTCTAATATCACCCGGGCGCAGCAAGAGCAACTTAACCTAGAGATCGACTCAAACGCCAACCACTGTTTAGGCCACGAGCACCTCTTCCTCCAAAAGTTTTAGCTTCTTTTCGAAAAGAAGCTAAAACAATAATAATGTCTATGATGATAAATGAATTTATAACGTAAGTATAATTAATAATTCCAGGTTGGCCCGCGCGTGCACTTCAAACTTCAACCGCAGCAGATCATCAATGAAAAGAAAAAGTCACCTCCATCATCTCTAACAAACGGCAACGGCAAAAATGTCAGACCTCAGTCCTTCGCCCCCGGGCTCAAACGTTCCAAATCTCTGACCTCCGCAGACACGCTCGCCAGCGGCATGGCGGCGCTGGGCCTCGCCGCGGACGCCGGAGACCTCGGCAACTTCCCGCCCGAAATACAAGAGTGCATTGATAAAGCTCTGGAAGGTGAGAACAATGGTGTGTAATCTAATTTTTATTACCTTTTCCAGCACGGTGGAGGATTTGGTAATGTACAGTAGAACTGGTATAGTACTGTTATATAATTGTATCTATCTACCTATGTAAGTTTGCTTCTTGTATATAGTGCTACCAGATGTTTTCGTCTTTACCGACGTTTAATTATTCCAAAAGGCTAGGGTTATGCTTCAACAAATAGATTAGCTAAATGCTAAAGAAGATGGCGAAAAATGGGCTTGAATAAGACCTGTTTGAATTTAAAAGACCAAATAAATGAATTTACCCACATTTTCAGTCTGCGAAAAGACAGTCCTTTCGCAGACTGATGATGGTACCTAAATTACCAAAAGTTTCTTTTTTACCTCTTTCTTGAGAAATTATATGAGAAATTATTAGATATTTTGTAAGTTTATAATTTTTTCTATATATTATTCTATAAATTTAAGACGTTCCGGCTGTATAACTTGTAATGCGCCCTATCTTTACACAAAAAAATAGAAATCAAAGGTGTTTAGGGACTATCAAGTCAGTATCCAAACCTTTTCACAAGTGAGACTTTGGAGTTTGTAGCTACCTCAGAAAAGATTTACAGAATTTCGTTTTTTGAATCATAAAGTACCTACCGCTTAAATTTTGGAACGATTACGATTGGACTGGTTGTCCTTCTTTTCATGTAAAGACGAGTCTCTAGCAGATATTTATTTTATTACATACTACTATGGCTGCCCCATTTCAGAACCTAGTATGGACTTAAAGCGAAATTTTACAGGAGCGCGCATAATCGTAAAGTAGATCAACCTAAGAAAAGAACGGCTGCCTCATTTGAAAACTTAGTATGGGACACTTTTGCATCGCTGACTCCCCGCCCATCCTCACTCTGCTTCGTATTTTTGCCCTTGCTTCATCCTACATTCTGCCATTGACTTTTTCTTAATTAGGTAACATATCATAACTGCGTATATGCATAACTGCGTATAGCTACTGCCTATAATTTATATTGACATATAAAGATACATACCTATTACGAAGTCAAAATAATTCATCAAATAGATACATTAGAGGCCGGATTCATATTTGAAGTAACTGATCAATTAAAATCTGTGGAAGATTCAAAGGGTGGTTAAATGAAAGATACTATTGGATTTTGATGAATGCTGACCATCTAGTATAACGCGTTTCGAAACAACAATCTAACATGACATCGCTGTGATTTATATGCAAACGATGTGCCATGTCAAACTGTACGGTACTGTGCTATACAATATCAAGTCCTAACTTCTCAACCGAATGACATGTACACAAGTTGTGAGGGGTAAAGAAAACCTTTAAAACAATCTGTATTCAATGACCGCGTCAATACAGTAGAGTGCTATTAAAACGTTAAAATTGAAAGCAGAAAATGAACCTAAAGAAAAGGGAAAGCAAGCGTAATTAATATCGACTTCGTTTCGCTTGTCAAGTGTCTTGCTGATTTTGCTGTTTTTCTCTGTGGAGGTTCTCTATTTGTAGGATTAGATCGTTACGTATGCATCTTAGGCTTATTTGTGCTTCATTAATTTCTAAACGTATTGCGTAGAGCATAAAGCAACTTGAGGGTGGAAAAGGTGTATTAAAATTAATTAGGACTCGTTTTCCAACCCCTGTTGGGCTATTGTTATGCCGGAGCCAGACATAGCTCAAAGTGTTTGTAAATTTTTGTCCTTGAAGACTACAAAGTACTACAAAACTTTGCGCAGCTACACAAACTCCGCGGCCACACTACTTGATCATTGATATGATCATTTAAATGAAACTATGTTTGGCTCCGGCGTTCTTCCTAGCGTTATCCCGGTCTAGTAACAGAGCCCGCTTAGATTGCAGAGGATGTGGCTGTAGGGCGAGTTAAGATGACCGATTGCCGTTTGACGTCATGCCCGGAAACTACACGTAATAATAAAATTGAAGTAACCAAGCAGGCATTGTATAAACACGTTATATTTCAAATTTCATTCAATTTGCTCCAGTACTTTATACACTATAACTAGTCAGTTTTTTATTTTCGTCACTCATTGACTGACCAATCATCAATATTCTAAGGCATAGAAGTTTAAATTTTATAAAACAATTAGATCTTAGTTTATCGATCAAAGAAAAACTAAATTTTGCAATTTTGGTTCAATTTTCTGGATACACCTTTCTGTTTGTTCCGGGCAATCTCCAAACCGGAGGAAGCCGATTTCGACGAGACTTTCACTGATAATTAGCTGACGTTACAGGGAATAACATAGGATTTTATTTTTGAAAAAAAAAAAAACACTATCAATAGGAGGCTTCTTCAGTTTTAAGAAAATAATTAGGAATATCCACAAAAATGCCTTCAAAATTTAACAAAATCACTGAATTTAGCACTTTTTTTAGTTAAAAATTCATTAATATTTTTTATTACAGTTGAACTGCATTGAATGTTTTCAATTAACTGCAATTCCTAGAATAGGTTTCCGTACTTATTTACGGATAGTTTGTAGGGTTTCAGCAAAATATGGATATTCATATCACGAAAGCTTTGTAAATATCAATGATTATTTTAGGTTATATACATTGATTTCTGTTTGTAACAACTGCAAACAGCAACATTTTTCTGTACATTTTTTAAATGTTTTTATGTTATATATAAAAATGGTTTTCTATGATAAGAAACTCCTTTTTTTCAATTGTAAATGTGCGGCCGATTCATTCACCACAAATATTCGTGCTTTTCTATTAAAAACAAAAACAGATATTTCGCAGACTGTCTATGCTCCTAAAAACGTGAAGCCCAAGCAAGCAACTGCTTAATTTGCTCATGGGCTTATCCAGCACTGGGTAGCCGTAACTATCGTCTTTGCAGTTCGTCTTCCAATCCTTATTCTGCGAGTTCATGAAGGTTAATTTCTTAGTCAGCCCGCCACCGTTGTCGTTGGGCCACTCTTATTACTTAGGGGTTTAAAAATAGTTTTTGGATTAGGATTAATATCATTTTTATAAAAACATCTTCATCCTTTGCGCCATTCACGATACATTGCGCGCTCGAGCATGGGATGAGGATGGCAATACCTGTAACCGCTCATTTCCGAGACGAATGATTGTCACAAAGTTTGCGTTACGATGTCAGATATACCCTGTATATCAAATATGCTGCTACGAACAAAAGTAAGATCTCATCGTGCACTTAGCTCATTGGCAACGACAAAATACCCATTATATTGAATACGTTGTTTCGGTTATTCTCTATTACAATTAACTTGGTGATTGAAATTGTCTAAAAATATTTAATACACTGTTTATTTCAGATATCATCTATTTTTTAAGTTTTCGCTATTTTAATCGATAAATGAATACATTTTTTTTTATTTTACAAGGGGGCAGACGAGCAGACAGCAGACACCGAAGTGCCTACCGGCGCCCATGGACATCTGCACGACCAGAAGGGAGTAATATCATTATTCAATGTACCTCCGTTATGCAAACTTGACTAATGAAGTTTAGTTAAGCCTGGTCGTGAGATCGAATCTCCCGCTAGGCCTAATCTCTTTGATATTGCGTTTACTGGATACGACGTGTTTCCTTAGTCTACGATTTTCCTGTTTCTATAATCTAAGGCAGCGGTCGGCAAATTTTTCGCAAGCAAGAGCAATAGAAATAGATGCCTAGTTATCTATCTATGTAGTAAATATAAAAATGGAAAATTTAATATATCCAGCCAAACTGCGCTCGTGTAATGTAATTATAATCTTTATTTCATTATTTATAAGAATTAGATTGTTATTTACAAAACAGTCGCGGGCCACATTTATGCCGCGGGCCACGCGTTGCCGATCCCTGATCTAATGCCGGAGCCAGACATAGCTCAAAGTGTTTGTACATTTTTGTCCTTGAAGACTACAAAGTACTACAAAATTTGCGAACCTACACAAATCCGCGACCACACTACATGATCACAATAAGACGTATAGAAAATGTTTCTAAAAGCCTACTGGGCTTGTCATAATCCCATTATATTCTCTATTTAATCTCCGGTACCAACTGTGTGTTTATATATGTGGTATCCTGACCAATTAACTGTTAAACTAAATTTAAACGATTTGGTTTCTTTCCTACGTCTAAATTTTCGTACAACCTCTTGATGGTCCTTCCTTTTTAGGGTGCCATAGTCCTACAAGGAACCCTTATAGCTTCGCTCTGTCCGTCCGTCCGTCTCTCCGCCCAAAATATCTTCTACAATTTTTGTGAAATTAGTATGTACTGCGTATAGATGTTATTTTAGGCATCTTAAAATAATTACATTTTGGCTCCCGTATATGTGATGTGTAGCTGAATTTTATTTATTTATAAAGGTATTTGGTGTAGAATTATTAAGAAATTGGATGTTCTTTGTAAAATAAGAAATGACATTTTAATATTTGCCCACACCTTCATTTCTTAGTCTTGTTACAACTAACTTTCCTCTTTAAAATAAATTGTATACATGTATACGTTGTAAGTTGTTTGGAATTGGTGTGCGTGTGGTTCTATTTTAATAATTTAATATATTCATTAGCAATCGTACTTCCTTTTCTATGTAAACTATGATTGTCAGTTTCATACGGTTCAGTCTGCGCAATTTTAGTCAGATAGTACCGAAAATTGTTTTAGTTTTAACAGACACAGCATTCTTTCGTTGTGCTGTCTGCGTTCACAAAGCTTCTAATTCTTATTCTACTTTTTTGCTATAGGTCTCGTTTACACTAAGGATATCGAAGTAAAATGATTTTGTTCTAGCTCTAACTCCATGTTCGTTCTAAACCCACCTTTAGACATCAAAATGTTTGATCGCACGTTCGTATGCGCTAATTTCGTTCGCACCGCGCATTTGAATTGCTTTTGCGTTTATTTCAGACGGTTTGGTGTCCCGTTTGAGAAGCAGTACTGCTAACAGCTCTTGGACTATCCCGTGGCTGGGCTCGTGTGTTAATTGTTTATACTGAGGGACGAACGGTCAGACATATACAAGTTTGTCTTGATTTTTTTTCAGCTGTATTTGTTCTTTTTTTAATGTTCGCTCGGTCCGCGGAAGATGCGACTGCGGTAGTAATCCCGCATCTACGTAGCACCGATCCTGCTGAGCGGTCCACGTGCATCTGGAAGGTATTCAAATATCTGTTAAAATATTGCATAAATCGTGCCCCACTTTATACTTTACAAAATATTCTTGTACCCACTATTCATATTACTAATGAATAAAATAGAAGTGTCTGTTCGCAAGGTCGAAATTATTATACTATTTTGCTGAATGCGGTATTTTAAATAATACTTCTCATTCTAGCTCTTTGGGGAGGAAGAAATAATTTATTTGATTTATTATTTATTTGATAACTAGTTTATAAGAACGAATTTAACTTAAAATTAGGGTAACGATGACAACTGAAAAAGTTAAAACTGCGTATCAGAGGTCGCGTCCACCTCCAGAAACTTAGAACTCAAACAATGAAGGAGGAGAACGGGATGAAGAAGACGTCAGTTCGCGCGTGTCCTCCGTGCACCTAGAGGTCATAGAGCAACCAAGAATACTTCAGGGTATCAGGGTCATCATTTAGTAGTGACCACGACGTCATGCTGGCGAGTTTGAACCGAACACCTCGCGGATTTAAATCCAGCTTTCTACCTTGAACTATTGAGGCTCTAGGCCCTCGTCCCGAAAAATATAAGGATAATATAACCAAAGCAATATTTCAACAACATTATCTTCTAGACAGGCGTCATCAACAACATTATCTTCTAGACAGGCGTAATCAACTACATTGTCTTCTAGACAGGCGTAATCAACAACATTATCTTCTAGACAGGCGTAATCAACAACATTATCTTCTAGACAGCCGTAATCAACACCATTATCGTCTAGACAGGCGTTATCAACAACCTTATCTTCTAGATAGGCATCATCAACAACATTATCTTCTAGACAGGCGTAATCAACACCATTATCGTCTAGACAGGCAAGGAAAATGACAGCTGTACTTAAGTACTAGCAACAACACTATTTAGTGAGACGGGGAAGTTGGGGCAAAATGTCACAATGTTTAATATTGTTTGGGGTCGTGGGTAAAGGGTTGGAGATAACTTGTTTTATTCTGAGTTGTTGTTTTAGTATACTGTATACTATGTACATATATTGTAGTTATTTATTTGTTTATATATGTTTTATCTCATACAAAGGAGGTCGTGGGCGAGCGATCAACTCAAATGTCGACCACTGATTGGCAATGGTCGACATTTGAGATCGCTTGGTTAAGTAGCTCTTGCTGCGACCGAGTGATAGATGGTTTATATTGTGTGGGAAAGGCACACCAAGGTGGGAGGCATTCGGCGAGGAATGAAAGGTGGGAACGAAGGTCATTGTGCCCAACTACCGCAAAGGAAGATCTTCGTATCCGGGCTAGTTGGAGTCGCCCGGGGCGGCCGCGCCTCGCCGACAGTTGTTCGTCGGAAGGTCTATATATAGTGAGTTTTACTAGTAACTAGTTGGCATACAACCTTGCTTTAACTTTGCTCCAAATGGATTGGCATAAATATTCATTGATCAGACGTCTAGCAGAGGTAATAAACCTTTTATGACAGTAATTATACTTAGAAAACAAAAAACATCCAGTTAGGTAATAAAAAATTATTACTAAACTGTATGTTTTTTTATATTTTGCATAAGTCAGAACCAACAGAATATTAAAGATCATACCACCTACTAGTATTCCGTAGGCAGTAAATGAAAACACCTTTAATATATAAAATTTTAGTGTTTTATAGAATTCTCAAAAACTTTTTTGGTCTACCAAACAAAAAAGAAACAAGAAGCAGAATAAAATCGATTCATAATTGACGGAGGAGCTAATTGCGTAAAATACATAGAAGAAGAGTCAACACACTCGTATTGAAAATCTCCATCTTTTTTGAAGTCGGTTAACTTCAAAGGTAAATTCAACGTAAACATTAGTGTTTTACGAATATTATTACGGTTATTACAAAGCAATCCCAGACCCACCCGTTTGAAAGCCAATTATAAATAAAGAAGTAAGAAATGTATAAATTAATTTGACTTAAGAATATAGTACCTGGATGACCGAGGTTTTGATCGGTTAAAACCGTGTTTTCTACAAATTAAACCTAGCTTGATCGATTAATCGCCCCCGAAGTACCCCGCGTACTAAATTTAACAATAATTGTTGCAGCCGTTTTCGAGATTCAATTTTATTTAACTTGCAACGTATGTTTGTTCGAGTGGAATTTTACAACTCAATTTTGGAGCAGATATCTTTTATCGAAAGAGCTGAAATTTTGCACACATATGTATGTACATATATCGGATGAGAATGGTTTATTATGATGACGTGAAGCTGATCCGATGATTGATCTTTTAAGGGTGGCCACAGCAACTCCATTATAAAACGACATAGTTCCATAGAGTTTTGCCTTGTATGACTCATCCTGACAAATACTTTGTCTTTAGATGGTATCCAGGGTCGGATGACGGTCAAGTAAAAACCTCGTGTTCTCGATAATTTCTATATTCTCATATAAATAATAAATAAATAAATAAAATTCGTTTATCCCCAAAGATCATTCGACATGCGGCAGACTTGCTTGGCAGCTATTTGTTCCACATTCGCGATTTGTATTTTGGAGTATACTGTTTTGTTTTTTACACTGTCAGCGAGTTTTACAACCAGAGTGCTTAATGATTAATGCCTAAATAAAGTTTAAAAAGGAGAATCTTTTATCAAGCGGAGGGGTTGTTTCGAAATGTCCTTTGGGGACTGCGTGTCCTGCGTGCTCCAATATAGCCCTGATAAGTATAGATCCTTAGAAACAATATTATATATGCAAATACATGATATTTTAAGTAAGTTTTTCTCTAGCTTCTGATAAAACACGATATCCCGCGATCATTTTTAATACTAACGGTTTTTTTTGGAATCGTAAGTATTAACACACAACGACTATTACATTGAAACCCACAAGTCAAAAAGCGGTATCCCAAATAATGCATGAAATTTGGTACGTGTATGTACAGTTATGTATTGCGTATAGATTTCATTTTTGGCATCTTAAAATAATAATAATTTTACTTCTTAGAGGTGGCTCCCATTCATTTGAAGTGAGGGCGAGTATTTTTGAACCTCATCATGCTAAAAATTCACCAGGAAAATTATTTTGAGCTAAATCGGACCACAACTTTTGAAGTTGTTTCAAAAGTATGTTTATCGCGTATCAGATACGGAACCCGTCTATTTAAGCTGGATTCAACACGCTTTCGGCCACTTTATTACTAAATATGTTAAAGTTGAACTTGTATATAAATTGCGAAATAACGAGTTTTAATAACATGATGTTTTATTATTTATCAAAGGTTTTATAATGTCGGTAACGTAAGACGTGATTTAGGAAAAAAGAGCAATCTCATATAAGAACAACAAGTTAGGTTTCTAGCGTAAACTGTGACGAAATCGAGTAAAATACACGCAAAAACTCCAAATCCCACACAAACTCACCTATTTACTACATTCTATTACCCTATAACATTATTCCCCGTTCCTGTTCCCGTCCCCGTTCCGTTCCATTTCTTTTTAGCTATCATTTCCCTATTCCTTTTTATATTTATATATATTCGGTGCAGCAGTTCAGAAGTTATGCACGTGCATACATTACAGCGGCTCATTCTTATTTGCGACTATAAATTGAGATACAAGCTATCCTATCTTTCAAGTTGGATCAAACTGCACACGGTATGCAAATTTGGTTAAAATCGATTAAGTAGTTTAGGAGTCCATAGCGGAAAAACAACGTGACGCGGAATTTATATACATTAAGATATGTTATGGACTACTTATAAAAACAGCTACTAAATAAATTATTGATATATATATATAACGTTCAAGATAAACGAGATCAGTCACTAAACGCTACATAAAAGTGCTTATAACACCAAAGAGAGCGAGGGGAGCGCTTTGTAACAGATTTTCTTAAGTCGACGTTGTTCTCTTTTATTCCAGGAATAAAAATCGCTCCACAGCCACATCATCTGTAATCTAAGCGGATCCTGGTACTAGACCGGGACAGCGCTACGAGGAAGAAGGGGCTTAAGTGTCGAATATAAAGAAATCTTAATTAAATGTGTTTTTTGGCGCTTTCCTTGTGAGACGTACGTCAAAAGAATGAAGAAAATTTATGGTAAAATTATTACATTAATTCTGTATAGAGGCAGACAATATTAACCAATTAAACCAAAAAGCGAACCTCTTACAGCGCCAAAAACCTAAGAACCGCATGAATTGTTTAAATTACAAAAACATTCCTGTGCCGCACACAATAATCAAACAAGTGCTCAAACATTTGAAGCTATAGTCTCGTCGCCCGCGTTAAAGATTCATTTTGTATAACATTTTAAAATAATTGTTTATGAAAATAAATGAATAAACTAATTGTTTATGAAGTTTTTTTGAATACCACAAAGTGTCAGATTACTATAATGAGCATATTCCAATATTATAACTAATTGTAGGCCGACGTTTATTGATTCCCGCGACATGGCCCTTATAAATTTGCTAGAATACTTGGATTTCCTTAATCTGACCCTTTAGAAAAATGCCTTTATATATTTAATATATATATATATATTATGATATTCATCCATAAAATTCACGTGACGTTATCACGTGAATTTTACGATTTTCTAATACCTCTCTTAACTGTTTTAAAGCGGCCACAACACCATCACTTGACATGACAGCATTGCCGGTGGACTCGTCGGCCCAATTCGGCTGCAGACCAAAAAGACTGGAAGCGTGACGCTATCTCTAATTAGATAGAGAGGAGTAAAGGATATTTTTAAAATTACTACTATTTTTAAACCCCTAAGTGGTAAGCGTGACCAAGGCAGACGAAGACGCGTAGGCCACGCTTACCACATCTACTATATATAAGCGTAAGCTAGTATATACCTATATCTGAAGAGTTTGTTTGTTTGCTCGAACGCGCTAATCTCAGGAATTACTGATCCGATTTGAAAAATTCTTCCACACTATTAAAAATGTACGCACCTCTACTAATAAATTGCAATGCTTGTTTGTGTGTGTATAGCGTTTCTATTATGAACCCAGTGCGCCAAGAAGTGGGCGCAACGCTTCCGAAACATTATCACGCAGTACATGATCTGTACGAAGGATGTCATGAAGCGCCTCAGCGAGATCTGTGACGTCTGTATCGTGTGTTTTATTTGACGCTATCTGATTCTTGCGACATTGCTGTTGCAGTAAAACTTCTTCAGACATTTTAAAATTCGACAAAACGAAAAAACGACAGCATAAAGAAACATTTTCACAAAAAGATTTTAGTCTGCGGGGGAATAGGATAGAAGACAAGTATCATACTGATGTATTTCCCATAATCGTCGTCTCTTCTTCTTTTATACCTCACAGGGGCGAACGGGTTGGCGGTTCATTGGACATCTGCACGACCACGACACTCACAGATGCGTTGCAGGCCGTTAAAGAGGGGTTTAGGCCACCGGAAACTTACAAACCAAACAAAACGCGACAACCATACAAAAAGACTACAAGCGTGACGCTACCTCTAATTAATTCTTTGCTTTTATTTTTAACTTAATTCTCACTTGTCACAGCAAAAAAATTAAACTTCTTTATTGGTTTTTATTAATTAATAAAAGTTTGTATTTGCAGAAAAGATACGCCAACTGCACGGACGTGGAGACCAGACGCGACCGCGCTGAAGAGAAGGACGAGCTGCACGTGGACTTGGGTCGCCACCTGCGCGACCCCGACGACTACACCGCGCGCCGCTCCATGAAGATGGGCGGCTTTTGTGAGGTTGGTCTCTTTGTCTTAAAAAGATGCTTAGCTCAAATAACATTTTACTAGCTTTTTTGAAGATTTAAAACCGTGGGATTGTCGACGAGATTCTCACCTCGCATAATTTCTTCATGAAATCAGTTGTTCCGATGTTTGCAAACCAATATGACTTGCGAATAAAAAAAATGTAATCAATAAGAAGGAGGCCTGAACGCATGTTTGTCAGGGTCAAATAGGTCGTTCCACAAGTAGTAATGTTTTGTTTCAACAGAACGATCACGGAGGCCCATTGATAGTGAAATCCCAAGGCAAGGATCGGGTCATCGGGGTCATTTCTGCCTGCAAGATCGACCCCAAGTCTCACAGTTGCCACGGACCCTTCCTCTACACCAGCGTGTTCAAGAATCGACAGTTTATCTCATGTGCTATCCACAAAGATGTGGAGTAAGTAACTGCTTATTTCACTCGACGCTGTCTAGCGTTTGTGATTATTGTTGCACCCACTCCTAACACGAGCTTTATGCTTAGTCAGAGACAAAATTAATAAATTGACCAAGTACGAGCTAAACTCGCGCACTGAGTGTTCCGTACCATCAAATAAAACATTACCAGGGATAAGATTTACACTTTTCTTAAAAAAAAAATTTCACAAAGTCATTGGAATTTTAGTTGAAAAATTAACGGTTTTCGGAAGTTACCTTGTACTTGTGCTTCAACATATAGCCTTTTGCTATATTTAATGATTCTAGTTCCCTATAGGTTTTGGTTCCCCTTGCTAATGTGTGAAAGAATTTAACATAAACGGCCATATCTTTTGACTGCACGATTGGATAATTAATAACTTACTAGACTCCGTAAAATTAACTCCACCTTTAAATGTAACGGTACACATTTTTAGAGCAGGATTCACTATGATGTTCGGGAAATGTATTTAAAGGTTGTCTTTATTTTGAAAACTTTTTTTCGAAACAAAAACTCATAAAGAATCCTATTACAGTGTAGAGGATTATTTGAATGATGATTATTTTTGAGAATAAATTTCTCTAACCAAATCTGAATTGTTGTGAAATGTAGATAACAAAAAATTTCTCCTTTTAGTGCAGTGCTCGAAGAACTATCGTAAACTTAGCTTTTCTAAGTCGTAAATATCACCAAATAGTTGAATGGTTTCAAGAAATAATTATACATGTGTCGTTTATAAACACTTGTAAAATTCTATATGACTAAAATGTTTTTGAGTTTAAATATATTGACATTTGCCATAAGCGTGTTTTTCCGCAGAGAAAACTGCAGGAGAGTGTTCCGCACCGGCATCACGCACGAGGAATGGTCCGTCGACTGGGCCAAAGTGGACGAGTAAATACTTTTAATTATCCTGTTTTCACTTGCCATTTATAACATATTTTATAGTTTTAATATTTCTGTTCTCTTCTGACAGCCCCATTTCTGTTCTATATTTTTCTAAAGCCAAATTGATAGACAAATTTTGACTTGATTGTATTTCAGAGATGATGATGCTGATAAAGCGGAGAGGTAAGTATAACTTTCCATTTTTTGGACTTTTCTTGACCCCACTATAATCCTCACATGACCCCATCATTAAATTCTAAAAACTTTAAGCTACTGAAGTCACATAAAAACTCTTTTTAGCATTCTTTTTATTTTAAAACTAATGTTTGTTTTGTATGAAACATTTAATCTAATGTAATTTCTGTTTATTTGATAACAGCGCTCAGAGAAATGAACGCGTTGACAATATGTTAGTTCTGAAACGTAAGAGGGTTTTTGCCTGCCTTAAAGATACCTATGCAAAAACCGAAAGGAAGATTTTTGCTTTTGTGCAATACTTTACAATACTTCTCCAATACAAATATTACGCGCGGGGAAAATATTTCGAAGCACGTGCATTAATGGGACGATACTTATAATTCAGTATAGTTCTACTTATACTTCATAATATTTCTAAAACAAAATCCTTTTCTTTTAGAGATGACGAACGTGACGATACCTTGAGAAAGCAGTATGTATTTTTTAATACATCGTTAAACATCTTTTTAGTATGTTTTTTTATCATTTCAACTACTTATATCTATACTAAGATATATGTAAAGCTGAATAGTTTGTTTGTTTGTTTGTTTGCTTGCTTGAACGCGCTAATCTCAGGAACTACTAGTCTGATTTTAAAAATTCTTGCAGTGTTAGATAGACCTTTTATCGAGGAAGGCCATAGGCTATATATCATCACGCTAAAATTTTTCACCTAATTTTAAGCGATCGAAGTCGCGGGTAACAACTACTTTAAAATACGCTTACTACTAGCTAATATTGGGCGTGGTAAACTTCAGTCGTAAACTTCATATCACAATCGATGAATATATTCTAGGAAAGAGGATAAAAATTCCGATAGTTCAGAGAGCGATAGCAAAGAGCATTCGAAGAAGAAGAATAAAAAGGAGAAGGAAGAGGAGAAAGAGAAATCGGAGAAGCATGGCGGTAAGAGCAAGCATCACGGCAAGAAGCGGAAGACCAGAGACACCTCGGTGTCCGACCTTCGCGGTCAGCGCGAGGTCTTTTACGAGTCCAGTAGAGACGAAAACGTGAACGAGCCTGACGACGAGTAGCGTTTTTTGGTTAAATTAAATAAAGTCGTCTCTTATTTCAATATATTTTGTTTATTTCTACCCACGATTGACATAAGTAACAATATTAATAAATTAGTTCATTTTTAATATATTATTCGACATACTTCACATCAGAAAAATCGAAACACCTTGTAAGTTTACGTGTTGTAAGGATTACGGTGTAAGATTGTCATAATAATGTGTATATTTAGGAATATATGTCAAACAAAACAGAATGTTACGATTTTTTTAAATTTTATATATCAATTATGTTAAAAAATAAACACACGGTTGTCTATTCTTACGTTGGCCTTCTTAATTTCTGTGTGACATTCAGGGGTCATGCTAATTTACGTCCCACGTTAAATGGGGGGAGAGGTTTAATAAATGTGACATTGTGTGACAGCGAACAAAAGGGGTGAAAAGCTTTGGTGAAATCATGTGTGTAAATTTATATTTTTTGTCTCTAATTAACATATATATCTATAATAATATCTATACTAATATGTAATTATATATTTCTAAAAAAAAAAATCCATTGCTAGTAAGTAATTAAATCAATTATTTTCCTGAAACATTAATTTAATAGTTAAAATTAAATGCATGGTGTCAATGAAAGAATTTTCAATTGACTTTAAAATAAGGAGCAGGTTATCAATTTGACTGTATGAACCAATTTCAAAGATTCTTATTTTTTTTTAGTAAAACATATTCAGAGGTAGTCCCATATAAATTTTATCTAAATTGGTCAAAAGATTTCTGTGAAATCAATAAAAGTCTAAAAACTGTACATATAAATAGAGGATGTTTTTGTTTACTCCGAAACCTCACCTCCCATTAGAGCAGTGTGTTTAGGTGGCCTATTTTATTGTCAAATATAGACAAAATAATAATACTTTTAAAAGAAAAACCATCCAACACTAATAACCTTTATTATTATTAATGTCTTAGGTCTACCAAAGGTCTGGAAACATAAAAGGGATGTAAATGACATGCCAGAGAGTCCACTACTGAGTGAAATTCCATTAAATTGGTTAACAGATAATAACATAAACGAAAATAATAATTCAGTAACATAATGCGTTTTAAATAACATTGACTTTAAACTGCATAAAATAATGACCTAAATTAAAAGGTGCCATGGACAACTTTTCTTGCATATGTAATTAAAAACTCACGAAATAATTTTATTTACATTAAATTACAACTAATTGCCTGATGTATATGTTTAATTATTATAGTAGATCGGTATACAAATATCAGGTACTACCCCCCCCCCCCCCCCATCCCTAACTTTTTTTTAAAACATTCTATCGCCTATGGTCATCAGGGATAATGTAGGATTGTATTCGTGACACAATTTTTCAAATCGGCCCAGTAGATTCAGATTTTATTCGATGCTAACAAATTAATATAAATAATTGCTTTGTTACAGTTAATGTTTAGAATCAAACTCAATAATTCAATATTCCAAATATCTCCCGTATGGTCTAGTGGCTAGGATACCTGGCTTTCACCCAGGAGGCTCGGGTTCGATTCCCGGTACGGGAAGGAATTTTTAAAAGGAGTTATTTTGAGTTTGTTAGAGGTTAAAGAAGGCATTATTTAATGTTATTCTATATGTGCGGTGTCAGTATTAGCTATTTTTAAGCAGTTTCGATGAATATCATTATGTAATGCCACTTTTAATAAACTGCGTAACAACGATGCAATAGATCTTTTCTGTACCTGAGCTACCACACTGCGTAGATTACTTACTTTGAATAATCTCAATTACTAGCATTATATAACCTTTCGAGACTTATATTCTTTATGTTACTTATTCTTTTTTAATCTTTAAGCTATCCAGTAACTTACCTGTGAAAACTTGTAATTGGCTTTATCCTTATTTTTTTCAGCTTCTATTGTTAACTATTAGCTGTGAGCCTTCATGCGCATGAGAGCTTTTTTCCGTGCGTTAAAAAAGCGTTCAAATAGAACATAACTAAACATTTGAAAACAGTCACAAAAACAAGCAAACAATAAAATAAAAACTATAACAACTTTTTATAAAAAGAGAATACTTCTACGTTTTGAACAGCATAGTTTTAGTTTGATTTAAGAATAGTTGAAATACTTTTTTGGTGCGTTTAGTATTCTTCTATCTCTACTTCTTGAGTCTTATCTCCGTTACCAAGCATTATCTCCGTTTGGTACTAGAGTCCGCTTAAATTACAGAAGATGTGGAAGCTCAAATGTTGAAACCTTTCATCTTAATTGACGGGTTCAAGTATAAAGTCCTTTACATCACTATGTGTATATAGTATAGTCGACCAAGAAATTGGTTTGCGACACTAAGGTCGAATGTCGTTTGCACGTCAATTAGTTAAAAGGCTAATTTTTGCTTATTATGCATTACGTTAAATTCTAACAATAACTTCTTCTTCTTCCTAGCGTTATCCCGGTTAATATCAGAGTCCGTTTAGATTGTAGAGGATGTGGCTGTGGGGCGAGTTAAGATGACCGAATGCCGTCTGACGTTATCACCGCAACCTTTACAGTCTCACGAGTACTATCACTGTTTTACATGGTCGTTAGCCACTTAGGTGCCTGCTGCCTGCTCGTTTTCCCCTTGTAATATAAAACAATATATAATAAAGCTACATCGTATTTAATCAATAATAAATAGACTTGACACATTTGCTGAAGGTAGGAAATTTTTCAGGAGATGATTTAAGGACAATACAATACTAAGTTACTTATAATAATAATAATAAATTGTTTATTGTCAATCCTAGTTACATTGTTAGATACATAGTGTAGGGGCGTCCTAGTAAGCATCGAAATACCTGTGTCAGGAGGTCCCGGTTTTCCCATACATAATTCAAATAAACAAATTAAAACAACAGTACAGCATTGCATATGAATTAAAATGCAAAAACTGAAGGAAAAACAAAGAAATAAAATAAAAATATTCTTAAAGCGTGCGCGTGCGTGTTGTGTGCTTATATGTGTGGATGTGTGGATGTGTGTGTGTGTGTGTGTGTGTGTGTGTGTGTGTGTGTGTGTGTGTGTGTGTGTGTGTGTGTGTGTGTGTGTAGGGATAGAGTATCTGTAAAACGGCATAAATGCGAAAACGCAGTTTAGGCCCGGAATAATTAAATTGTTGCGGTGTTTTTATAACTACATAATATGTAATCTATATTTATAAAATTGAATCCCTATTTCCCTTTTTCACGGTATCACAATTGAACGGCTGGACCGATTTCGCTAATTCTTTTTTTTGGTGTATTTGTTATTGTCAGGAGAAGGTTCTTATGAAGGAAAAAATTAAGAAAATTGCGCGGAAAATAAGTAAATTTAAAAATACTTTCACCAACATATTATGTAATTCTAATCATAACGGGAACGGAAACGGGAATTGGAACGGGAACGGGAATATAAAATGATCTATTTTAACTCAACTAAATAAATACCAATTTCCCATGGTTACATCCATATTTGATAGCCTTTTTATGCAAAATAGACATACGCTTCACTGCAATCACACCTGATCTTAAGTGTTGATGCAGGCTACATAGTGCAAAAAGTTTAAAATATAGAATAATGGCATTGGTAGTCAGTAATGTGAACTGCCTGCTCAATTGCCTCTTATAACATAAAATAGAATACAACAAGAAAAGAACATAATAATTAATTCAAAAAAAGCTTTTAAGAGTATATATATCTATCTATCTATTTATCTCTCTCACTCTATCTATCTCTCTCTATCCTCTGCATTCATTAGTAAAAAGAACCTGTCCTCACTCGTCGTGGCCCCCTTTTGTGTGTCGCTAATTCTGCCGGTATGTGTACATATATCTTCTTTAACAACAATATTAAAAGCCAATGAAATGAGAAAATTTCATGGCTTGCGTTGAACGCTGACGATTAGATCAAAAATATTATGTGATACCTAGCTACAATATATGACGTGGACGAAACGCAGGTTGTAACTAGTATCACGTAATATCTTTGATGCACCACATTTTCATCATATATCTAAAATATTTTAATTTTCTAAAGATAGAAACCAACCTGGCTCACACCGGTCTGAACTCAGATCATGTAAGATTTTACAAAGTAGGTGTTATACAATTTTTACTTAGAAGAAACACGAGCGAAATAATCGTGAAGTATAACCGACTTTTTGTAAAAAATGGTTCCGTCGGGTATTACGCCGGAGCCAGACATTTCAATAATCATGTAGTGTGGCCGGGGAGTTTGTATAGCTACGCAAAGTTTTGTAGACCTTTGTAGTCTTCTAGGACAAAAGTGTACAAACACTGAACTATGTTTGGCTCCGGCATTAAAAAACCGATGCCCATAGACAATGGTACTACCAGAAAGAAATGGAAAATCTTATTACACTAGGTTTGATTCCAGCCTACAGTTCAAATTTAAATATAAATTTTATCAGAATTCACTTCTCGCTTCCTTGTTATTTTGTTGTTGTTTGTTGTTGTTGTTGTTATTGTTGTTGTTTTTATTTTGTTGTTATTTTTGACGGTATCTTGCCTATATGGTGAGACTAAAGGTCCGGTACGAACGCCTGCATTACATTATTACATATATGTATGTACATTAGGGCGACGGTAGGCACTTCGGTGCCTACTGCCTGCTCGTCTGCCCCCTTGTAACATAAAAAAAAAAAAAAAAAAATATGTATGTATTTATATATTCCGTACAGACGTTCGTGTGTAATATATGTATGATATGTATGTGCTTTTTCATATACCAATTTGGTGGGTGTGTGTTTGAATTTCTAGATGTCTGTACTCAAATACGCAATTAGAATTATTGGAGTTACATTTGGCATATAATAAATATAAATATAAACAGGACTATTTGGCACACGGACGTCTGTTCCTTAGGACGACTTAATGCCTGTGTTATAGGTAATAGACGTCTGTTATACACAAATATAATAATACACACATAGATAATACACTCAGACTCGAGGCGGAATTCGAAGCCACGACTCCCGGAACGAAAGGCAGGGTTACTGCCCACTGCGCCATAGGGGCCAGTCAATAATACATAGGCATGCTGGTCCTAGTATTTTATGGGTATATCCCGTACGAAGCGTTTCGATGTGATTTAACTGTACTTTGCGTACACAACTTATATTACAGTTCTACAAGTAAATCTTTTAGGTCCGATAGGTTAGAAGCGGACGGGCGATCACTTGGCGGTCTCTCTCGTCCTAACGCCCCGCAGTTATTTTTTTTGTTTTAACCAAGAATTCCATGTATATGTGAGTGTGTTCCATGTATGTGTGAGTGTGTGTGTTATTAACATTAACGTCGAAATGCTCCTAAATGTCCTATTGTATCATTCATAACTCTAAAACTTTACAATAAAAATGTCAGCCTCCCCCGACGGAATATCACTCACGAGCAAGCAACAACTTCGAAAAAAAAAAATGCAGTTTTGAGAAAAGAAACCAAACTACTTAAATACCAATTATTATATGTAGAACGTTAAAGAAACTTAAATTTTGACATGTGACGACACACAGCTTTTGGGTGTGTAAGTTTTCATACTATGTCACATATCGCCAGATTGTCGGATAAAAACGTTTACTCAGCAAATCCTATTATCAACGTGTCGTTAAATCGTTGCGAAAAACCTGTACAGTTTAAACTGCACAGTTTCATCGATACGTGGGTATGAAAAATCGTCGATTAAACCGCACAATTTTGTTGCAACAATTAAACTGCACAGTGTTTTCTCAATAATTTGACGAAACGTGCGTAACGGCTATAAGGAATGTTTAACTATAATTCATTTCAAATTAAAATTTCATACACTATCTAAAATCCTCAATGTTTATGTTTAGTGAATGTGTGCTTTGCTATTTTAATATGTAAAGCGACATTTCTCATAAGGGTCTGCTTACCTATGATATACTAGTTAGAAACTATGAAAGTTGGCTTTTCATATAAAACAACTTTACTAGTAAAACTTGGTTTATGGTTTTTTCACAATCAAGATAGACCCCGATTAAAAACATTACATGTCTGAAGAATATGAAAAGAAGAATGTTTGACTTACATCGTTATTTTCTTGACGTTTAAACTCATTGTGTACGCAATAAACTATGTACAATATTGATTAACAATTAGGTAGGGTAGTTGATTACGATTTTGCGTGATATAGCACGATGTGTGCGCGTTAAAATGGCATGATTTTTTTCCGATGAAATTGCATTGAAAATAGTTAATAAATTCTGCGAAACTAGATTGGGTATCTATAACGTAATTTGAGATCGAGAAAAGCTCTCAAACGCATTGCCAGTCTTTATCGAAGAACGATTCTCTTACATAACTTTCTGTGAAGTTCTGCATTTGTTGTGAAGTTCTCTAGATAGTATGGGTTCGGAATTATATTTCTATAGGTAAGTTGTATCGATGGTAGGAAGGAAAGACCTTGCAAATTGCGCGGTTCCGTTTACCTTCAAACATCAAGATGATTTAGGGGTCATTTTTACTACCAAAGCCGTATGTATATTTATACAATACTCACAATCCCTCTCTGTATCCGTCAAGTAACGCCTGCACCAAACTTTTGTTTTGCGGTATAGTCTGTAGAATTTCTCCATCCACAGTGACGTAGCCGATCGCCCACTGACCGAGTCTTGTACATGATAATCTGGTCATGGAACAATGAAAGTTATTTTTTAAATTCGCAATTACTTTATTAATTTCACAGGGATTTAAATTAGGCCCCATTTTCTTAATTATCGATGACGCCCTAGACGTAAGCAATGGGCGAAATGTTAAAGGGGTGTTACTTAAAAAACCTAAGAAATACGAATTTCTAAAGGTTTGAACACGAAGACAACCTTAGTAAGTGTATATATAAAATAGTAATTTTTAAGGATAGCAAAAAAGATGTACCTAAAAACGTAACTGCCAGCTTTGTGTATGTACTTCTGTAACCTCGCCTTCACTTCGTCATACGTAAGGAAAGCCACGTATCCGGGGTGCGTGACAGCCAACAGTTGCCAATTACGTAGCAGCGTGCTCCAAGGCTGAAATAACCTGAAACATACATACTCATGATTAGAATATACTTAGAAATAATAAATACTAAGAGAAATTTTTAACCATAGAGACTAATATCTCTGCCTAGTTGATTTATAGCGAAGATTTCATTAACATCTCAAGAGACTTTCGTTTGGCATTTGCTTCAAGACCCGGATACTAAGGCGGTATGGCTTAAGATTGCACGTACTATGAAGGCACGTATTGTGTGAGTTCCTCTTTTCTTGCCCTGCTGCCCTCGGCTATAGAGTTTTAGATATTCTTTCTCATTAAGAACTTGAAGTAGATCATGCAAAGCCAAGATCTTTCAGTAGGTTGTAAGAAAATTTTGCTAATATACACATATCTCTTATATTTCATAAAAATCTATACTAATATATAAAGCTGAAGAGTTTGTTTGTTTGAACGCGCTAATCTCAGGAACTAAGGGTCCGATTTAAAAAATTCTTTCAGTGTTAGATAGCCCATTTATCAAAGAAGGCTATAGGCTATTTATTATCATGCTAAGACTTATTAAAGCGGAGCACAAATGAAGAATGTTTCAAAATCGGCGGCCTTTTTCCCATTTTGAGAGCTTCCCCTGCGTGCGCTGAGTAAACGATTAAAGTTTCACAAAAATGATGTATGACAGAATTGTTTCCCTTTAAAAGTTATAAATAAAAGTCCGCGACAGAATATTTCTATCTTTTAAGGTTGGCTCTCTATAACTTTTTTTATCCTAACCAAATTTGTTCTAAAATAACGCATTATTTGCGAAGGTGTGCTTATAAACATGATATCCAAAACCAAATTTTTAACTCCTAAGTGGACCACGCTGACGAAGTTGCGTGGTACAGCTAGCTAGATATACGAGTGTAACCATTTTTGGTTCACTCACTTGTCAGGTCAAAGTACTTATACGCTTTTATCATACAATATAATATGATAGCCGTGCTATCGAAATAATTCGTACCCTTTTTCGATATCCATTGTATGAATGGGCAAGATAGGCGATTCAAGTGTTAAAGCACTTCTCTGATATAATACGACTAGCTTATCGCGATGCTTAATGGTCTCTCATTGGGAGGATCGAATACATACTAGCTGTGGAAACTTTATTATATAACCTTGGTTAACCTTTTATGTTATCTATATATGTATATAAAAGCGAATGATCATCTATCACAAAATCTTATAACCGTAAGAAGTACAAAGATGAAATTTGGAAACGAGGTAGTAAGAGCGGATTTTTCGATAGGGCCACTTTTAAGGTCTAAGGGCTCTCCCAATTCTACGCGAGCCAAGTCGCGGGAAGTAGCAATTTTTCATATAGCTTTTTTTTCTCTCTTTTTTATAAACAATACTAACTAGAAATATTCAACGTATGTCTCATGCCGGAGCCAGACATAGCTTAAAGTGTTTGTACATTTTTGTCCTTGAAGTCTACAAAGTTCTACTAAACTTTGTGCTGTTACACAGTCCCCGGCCACACTACATGATCATTGAAATGATCATTCAAATGAAGTCTGCCTCCAGCATTACATTTCCGTCATCCCTCCTACTGAGTTAAAAGCTAGTGTCAGAAATAGGTGCGACAATAGCCCAGACGGTTTGAGGTTGGAACCTTATTCTTAAAGATTGTTTTTCTATAGTTAATAAATACTCCACGGGCTGAAGGCCCGTGCCACTCTTATTTTGTTTTCTTCTTTACGTTTATTTGAATATTTTCCTCGTTCCATTATTCTTCTACATTTCTAGTTTCTTTTCCTTGTATATTTCAGTGCATGCTTTTCAATATCGAAGCTTGCAATTGTTATTTGCATTATCGAAGCTATTTATACTGCATTAATTTAAGTGGGAATGAAATTCGAGGTGAATTAAACCGCTGCGGAATACCACAACGAGATGCTTACAAAACCGGAGCATAACAATGGAAGAATTAAATTTTTATCTTTTACTACCGACGGGGAACGTAAATGGCTGCGTCGTTTTTTTTTTTTTTTGTTAAATATGCCCTGAATGGAACACGGACAACGGTGCACCGAAAATATGAGAAAACTCATCCAGGGTTGGTGACGTTTAAAAATTTGTATAAACACACATACTCATAAATACATAATTAATAATTTTTTTCTCGCTAGATCAAAAGATTCGGCGCCGCTTACATCAAAAAGGAATCAAGAAACGAGCTCCCACTCTGCTCATTTCTAAGGACTGACAACGCATTTGGCAGTGCAGTTAAATACATCGGTAGTCACTTATATATTAAATCTTTGTGGTAAGTAACAACTTACCACTTCGATAGGAATCTCATTAGAAAGAGAAATTGGAAAGTAAATGAGTTCATATAGTGCTGTAGTCATAGGACATACATATTTGAATACTCTTATTAGTCAAATAGCCTCAATAGCTCAACGGTATAATGTATGGACTGAAATCAGCAAGGTTCAAACCCCATTGCCGTTGGAGTATTGTCGCACCCACCTCTAGTACAAGCTTTTAATTTAAGCTCAGTAGGAGGTCCATCTTCATAATGAAGTTTGGTGATTAGCTGGTATAAAATTTAGCAGTTTAACTCATTTATAAATATGATAGAACCATCTGAAGTGCACCAA
Organism: Charaxes varanes; assembly: GCA_024363005.1. Classification (NCBI taxonomy): domain Eukaryota; kingdom Metazoa; phylum Arthropoda; class Insecta; order Lepidoptera; family Nymphalidae; genus Charaxes; species Charaxes varanes. The sequence continues at coordinate 2,435,845 of JANCMC010021608.1, forward strand.
ACTAAAAAGATAAGAAAGAAAAGTAAGTACATTGTTGAACTGCAATTGAAACCTTAGTTTAATATTACTCTGTCAGTTATTCTTCCTTTCTTGTGTTTTATACGATATAAATTTCTCTCATTGTAAATTAGCCTGTAGTTTTATTGTAGGTTATGTTAAATATAAATAGTAAATTAGGCAATTACGATAAAACCTTTTTTTTATAACCGGAATGAACAATTCCCTACTGGGGCTAATAAAACTAATTGCCCAGAAGAGGAACAAATTAATAAAAAAGAAAAGTAAGGGAAACGGGAATATTAAACATATTATGTTAAAAGTATTCCTCATAATCTTTAAAAAAAAGTAATCCTTAAAGCTTCCTAAAACGTAAACAATAGTAATAAAATAGACGTAATAAATTGTGGGTACGTGCATGAAATACTAAACTACTTTGCTTAAATCCGCAAATGAATACGAGGGAAAATCGGTGCAATGCTGCAACCCGAAAGCTACATCACCGAATCCGCCACCAAAGTACAGCACTACACTGACTTTCCGATGTGCCTCAAAGCGCGTTTTGCTTCGACACCGAAACCACTTCTTTTTTAAAATATTCGTTGAAGTTCACGTATAGTTTATACGGCTAGAAAAATTCGAATAATTGCCGGGAAAACCCTAAAAACAGCCCTTTTCTTTTTCCCTTACAAACGTTTTCTAACTAAAATATAGAGTCAATTTGAACTTCATTGCTATTCAATAAAGTCCATATTAAATTACAAGCACCGTTGTCTAAGCAATGTAGGTGCGTTCTTACCGTCAAAGAGTCAATTTGCACTTTATTACCACTGCACAAAGCAGAAACGATTCGTAAGCATTCGTTATTTCTAGTCACGGTCAAATCATCTAAGTCACTATAGTATATTCTTCTTCTTCCTAGCAGGGGAATGTAAGCGAGAAAATACTTTTCACTGTCGGTAACAAATAGTATTCTAGAATTTGCAGTAAGGGTCATAAATATTGATTTTCTTCTTATCTAGGTTAATCTGAAGTTTTGGCATTAGAAAAGTCTACACTATCCAAGTGTGGTGAAAATGTTAGTACGTCTTAAACTATGTTTATATAAGTTAGAATTTTTCTTTGTGTCAACATTTGATTGAAAAGTTTTAGATTTTGAAGAGAACAGTAACCGTTACACAGAATATAACTACTTTAAGAATGTGAACAATAATAAATGTACTGAAATACTTATGTAATAAAAAGTCTTTCTAGTTTTGTTAAAATTTTGTTATTATTTTTTTGGATTATCATGGTGATAAGATACTAATAATAGAACTAAAAACTTACTTTACTTAGGGTTCCTCTTGTCCTGAAATATTTATAATTTTCCAAAGTTGTTTTATTTTATACATGAATCACAATTTAAACAGATTCTTAGTTATTAATATTATTCATATTTTTACGACCTTTTATTGGCGTAGATAAGGGCTCAAATGCCTCCTTCATACAAATACTCTCGAAAACTTTTGAAATATGTAATATATCCATTTCCCCTACTAGAAACCTTAAATTAAAAGCTTCTAGAAGATTTCAGTCCATACCCTCTACCGTTGAGCTATCAAGGTACAAAAACACACACATAAGGCAATAAATATGCCATTATTTTTTTTGACAGTGACTTAACTTATGGACAACTGCATACTTTTATTATATATGGATCATAGGAGCTTTCCTTCTGCTAGGATCATGGGTGCGTTCCTTTTAAAGAATCATAGGTGAGCTCCTTCTGTAAGAAACATAGGCGTTGTCAGCATTTGAGGCCTCTTGGAGGTTCCAAAGTAATGTGTGTAGAGTGATCTTTCACTTTTTTGAGTTTTTGGAAAGATTTTTTAATATTTTTCTCCGTCCCTGGTTGTGTTGGCAGGATAAATAAAAAAATTAGCAACATTAGAAAGCGGCCATTTTCGTTCGGTTTGTGAGACTTCCCGGTGGCCTAAACTCGTCATTAAGGGCCGGCAGCACATCTGCTGGCCGTCTGGCCGTGCAGGTGGCCATGGGCGCCGGTAGGCACTTCGGTGCCTGCTGCCTGCTCGTCTGCCCCCTTGTAACATAAAAAAAAAGAAAATGTATATACTATAAAAGCGAAAAGCCGCATAACACGAAATTTTGAAAACTGCCGGACGTATAGTATTAAATTTAGCAGGAAGACAGTTTACAGTTAGTAAACATCCGCTAAAAGGTTTTCGATACGACCAGAATAAGAAGTTCTAAGTTCTACGCGAACAAAGTCGCGGGAACCACACTTAGTGATGACTCTTCATCTTCCTAGCGGTATCCCGGTCTAGTACCAGGGTGCGCTTAGATTGCAGAGTATGTGGCGGTTTAAAAGGACCGATTGCCGTCTGACGTCATCCTCGAAAACCCCACAATCTCTGCAACCTTACGACTAATATCACAAAGTTACATTAATCGCCTTTTATTAAATTAAATAATCAATGAAATGTTAGAATGTAACGTTTAAAGGTTTTACATATTATAATAACAGAAAAATAAAAAGTTCATAATATAACTAAGGCAGTGACTTTCCGGACGAATTAAGCATAGAGCTGTACATCAAGCATTTCTGAGATCGAAAGACGAGTGAAAATCGTTAGTCGAGCAATCGTTATTCGATAATCGATATTTAAACGAGTAAAGATTTACATTGACATAAAAGATACTTTAGTGAATTTTATGCGATAAGCCTATTCTTTGATGACGTAAGAAACAAGTATATATAAAAATTATCCATGTATATATATATATATATATATATATATATTTTTTATGTTACAAGGGGGCAGACAAGCAGGCAATAGGCACCGAAGTGCTTGCCCTCGCCCATAGACATCTGCACGACCAGAAGGCCAGCAGATGCGCTGCCGGTCCTTACTGACGAGTTTAGGCCACCGGGAAGACTCACAAACCGAACGAAACGCGATAGTCCTAATTTGGCATACTAATGGCCTGTTGGTTCATATGTGTTTGCTCTGTTCTAGAAAGGAGAAAAACATTGAATGTTTGTTTTTCTGCTCTTCAATGCATGTGCATATTTCGTGGTCTTAGTGTAAGAATTTAATTTTTTTATAATATGGCACAATGCCATATTATAAAAAAATTAAATTCTTACACGTTATAAATTAAAGACTTCCGCCGCGTCTGTCTATCTGCCTTTTCGCGATGAACTCAAAAACAACTAAATCTATCTTCTTGCGGTTTTCACCAATAGATAGAGTGATTCATAAGGAAGGTTTATATGTATAATACATAATTTGGTAGATAAAAGCCGAGATTTTTAATGATTTGTATCGAGATGTAGTAAAAAGTGTATTTTTGTGCGCTTACATTGCGTGCGCTGGCTAAACCTTACTAGATAGATCAAAATAATGTACTACGGAATTGTATATCTTAAAAAGATCTATAAAAAAGTCAGCGAAGACACGTGTTTATGTGCATTTCACATCATCGTTAACAACGATGTAAACGAGGTAAAAGATTAAAATGAGATCGCTTCTTTCACATTTCTACGCGCAGATCTTTTAAGTGTGGTTTTCATTAATCGGGGAAAAAGGGGATAGATAATTATATGTGGAATTGTATATCTTAAAAAGATTTATAAAAAATTCACGACGGCATATGTATATCTCCCAAGGATAACCCACAGTAACCATTTTTATGTTTTACATAATTACAAAAAAATAATGAACTATTTACGAAGCTATTTTAATGAATACCTTATTAATCCTTATCCAATTACATACTATAGATACATTGTACATTTTATACCGATCAAAATTGAACTTTACAGCATATCATTAAAATGAATATCTTAGAAGATATGAGAGATTTAAAATAGGGAGCCAGATCGGCCGGCAGGTGGGCGGTAAGTGCGATGAGCGACCAATAGATGGCGCTATGTTTTGATATTCAATATTAAGAGTAAGCTAATTTTCGGGTAGTGCAGTCAGTAACTCTTTCTCACATGTGATCGGCCCTTCTGGTCGTGCAGATGTCCATGGGCGCCGGTAGGCACTTCGGTGCCTGCTACCTGCTCGTCTGCCCCTTGTAACATAAAAAAAATACACAAATATTTGTTTTTTTAGAAATACTAGCGGACCCGACACAGATGATGTCCTGCCCGAACGTTGAGCTACTTACTATATACTACATTCTATTATCCTATAATATTGTCCCCGTTGCCGTTTCCTTTCTCTTTCCTTTCTTCTTACTTGATATTTATAATTATATTTTGGATAGTTCACACAATGTCTTTATAATTTATAGCCTCTGTATTATTTTATGTATAAGCTATACTATTGTAATGTTTTATTAAAATTCACTCAGTAGTTTTTTCCATAAACGAGCGTCAAACATACATACATATGAACAAACTTTCGCGTTTATAATTTTAGTAGGATATAAATATATATGTACATTTACATACATACATATGTGTATATATTACACCTCTGGTTTCGTTATTGCATTTGAAAAAAGCATCTTTCAAATGTTAACATAAAAAAAATATTTAACGGTTTTATAAACTTTAAAAACAGTATCAAGATTCGTATTCGTAAACCGTGTAAAAAGTTTTTAAGGAGACGAAATAAAATGTCATCAAGTATTAAATCTTTTGGAGTTCTAAACATTGGGCCTACTCGTACAAGTTCTTTATAAACCTAAACAGATGACAATCAGCAAGATCGTGCCTTTTTATGTTACTTGAGGACACGAGCAGGCGGTTCACATAAGTGACTACCGACGCCCGTCGAAATCTGTACCACCAGAAGGCTAGCAGATACCTTGCCGCATTTTCATGACGTGATTAGGCCAACAGGAATTCTCACAAACCATACAAAATGCAACAACACACTTGTGGGAAAGGCACACCTGATCCACCAGGTGGGAGCGAAGGTCGATATGCTCAACCACCGCAAAGGAAGATCTTCGTGTCCGGGCTAGTTGGAGTCGCCCGGGCACTTTAAAACGTTGCCATCGCTTATTGGAACGCACTTATAATATACGGTAACGTCATCCGCTCTGCGAGATGTTTAAGCTATCTTAGCGGATTGTTGTATTTGGTAGTTTCCTTGTTTTGTAAATCTGTTTTAATCTCCCTCGGAATAAACACGTTTGTTAAGCTTTATGCATCTTATTTTATCGGATAAATTTATAATTTAAATGATTTCTGATTACTGTCGTCATGCCTATTGCCAGGGTCCGCATTCTGCTTAGCTTAAATTCTAGATACTGACTTAGCTAGATACTGAAATGTAGCAAGTACATACACAAACAAAGTTAAAAGAAATCTAGACGGACACAGTCGTCCATATTTTGCGCCTTACGTCACAAGAAAGTAAACATATTGGAACCTTAACTTTACCAATTTCACTTGTTTGGACAGCTCTATTATCAACTTGTTTTGGTGTGGTCATATTTTTTGTATAACCACTAGGGTTACCATGTGTTAATTAAAGATAAAACAGGGTCTTTTTGTCGATGAGGCATATTTATTATTAAAATATCTTTACTTGAGTAATAAAAAAATATTTATATTGTTATAAAAAAATAAAAAAATATATTATTATATGATATTCTAATTTTACTAAACCTTACCGACAATTTTAGCTACTAAAGAAAATTTATATCCTTCGAAACTAATAGTTTATTTGTGTCCTGTGATAATATTGCACAGTTCAATGATTATTGGTTGAATATTTGAGAAAGTATTTCAAATATGGTAAAAAGGTTTTGAAGATTTAAGTTAACGGGAAATTAGATTATCGCTATTGATAATTTCAGTTTATACCACAATGCAAATGTTTATTTAGGGAGGTTTTAGACGATTGATTTTTACACAATAGCCAATTTTTTGGAAGATCACTCGTAGAGTGAATAAAGAGTATTGAAGTGAGTTTTTGTTCAGGTCTTTAGTTTGAGACGAGATAAATCTATTGAAGAATTATACACGCCGGATCGTTGAGTGATTAGAGTCACGAATTTAGTTTTTACGATTACCTGTTAGTGTAATATTGTCGCTACCCGCCTCTTTGTTCAATTTAGACCAACAAAAACTGCAACTTTTATGTAAATTGGATTCATCTGCCCTTAGGGTCATTTTATTGGATTTATTTGAACACTTACCAACCAATAATTAGTAAAGAGTACCTGGTAAAGTACAAGGTTTAGGTTTCAATTGTTTTGTAGACGTGTAAAATTTTTGTTTATTTTTCTATCCTTTGTTTATAAAGAACAATCTCTAGTACGATCTGATTAGGATAAGTTTTTCGTTGAAGTATAACCTTTTATGAGGCTTCACCCAGGGGCCTTTTATCCTGAAAATATTTATATTTTACTTATACATTCCCCAAAAAACTACTAGAATTTACGTAAATAGCAGCCAATTTAGAAATTGTTCAAGGTCAAGAATAGTTAAACTACAAGAGGTGTATCAGTTAAAAAAAATAGAATGTCCACGCAAAGGTTACAAGGGTGGACGTCCTAGTCCTTAACACCCTCGACGCCATGCCAACACACATTGTTCTCTACTCAACCTTTTTAGACTATCTCCTTACCTACAAGACATGCCGACAAACAAACAATACATGTAATTTTTATTGCTAATATCCTTGTAAAGTATAATATTCTTTTAACGTTCAAAAGGTGATGGCTAACGCACTCCTACCTGTGTGTCGTAAATGTTTTGTGGAATTGTTAAATGGAAATGTGTGGATTACTTGTTCAAAAGCATAACGGTAAATGACGAAATCATTGTTTTTGAATGTTTGTTCACACATAAAGATATGATTATGTGAGCTCAGTTTTAAGTTTAAGATAGTAACACTTTGTGGATTAAATGCTTTCTTAATTAAATTTATTTAGACGGCTTTTTCTTGACATATTAAATCTAAGTCTCTTATCTTAGATATCCATGAAGCATATTCTTTGAAACGTTGAAAAGATGATGCGTAAAACTTGT
>JANCMC010021608.1:2442941-2487538 GCA_024363005.1 Charaxes varanes
TAAATCTAAGTCTCTTATCTTAGATATCCATGAAGCATATTCTTTGAAACGTTGAAAAGATGATGCGTAAAACTTGTAAATAAATGTTTTATGGAATTGTTGAATGGAAATGTGTGGATTATTTATTAAAGGCATAACGGTATAAAGTGTTTTTTTTACGCCCCTCCATAAATAAAGATATCGCATGCGTTGAATTTTACTTTAATATTATCTGTGTATTAATTTCTCTATTAATTTATTATTTACTATCTGTCTCCGCAACTTTGTCCGCTTAAAATTAGGTGAAAAAAAAAACAGATTCAATTTTAGCGTGATGATATATAGCCTTCCTCATTAAATGCTACCTAACACTAAAAGAACTTTCAAATCGGACCAGTAGTTCTTGAGATTAGCGCTTTCAAAGAAACAAACAAACTCTTCAGCTTCATATATAAACCTGAAGCTAACTCGCCCCACAACCATAATATAGTATATTAATATTCTATTATGGTTGTGGGGCCAATTCAGCTAACATATAGTCTGACGTCATCCCCGGAATCCCCACAGTCTGTACACTCTCACGACTAATATCACTCAGTGCTATTAGTTGTGAGTTTGTTTCAGTGTTTTACGTGTCTTCCAAAATACGAAGGAGGTCGGATATTTATTACAGTGTTGGAGTTGTTCACCCCTCTATCATCCGGCCGCGATAAGTGCTACTTACTAATTAAGCCACAATTTCCTCAAACATTTAAATTTTACTGAAATTTTAAAAAGATATGGTATCTAATGCGGTCCGCGGTACAATATTGATCACACAGTATTAATGAGGGTTACGGAACTGTTTGGGGGTTGTGATTCATTAGCGATGTATCGCCCATACACCGAACTTCTGGCATAGAACAAATGGCGCACAGACGTGACACTAAAGTCATGTCCTACACCAGCAGCCGTGTCCTCGTTGAGGTACCTGGATGTGAGAGTGTGATAAGTCATAAGCAATGATGATGATGACTTAACTCTAAGTCTAAGTCTAACTTTTAAAACTCTAACTTAACTCTAAGTCTAACTTTTTATCACCAAAATATTAAATATATATTTTAAGAGTATACATTATTATGCCAAAAAACGACTTTCATAGGTGTTTGCAAAAAACCTAAGTGAATAATCGAATTTCTAATTCGAATTTGATGTGTCTTACAAGATTATACTTGCCTTATTAGTTCTGTATTTTCTGACAGACAGCGGTCTTCTTTCTGCGGGTCCGGTTTTACGACACCTATATGAGTGGCTTCCAGCAACGCTGTAACAATATCGTTAGCCAACTATGTTGGATTCCTTCCATCTTTTCAAGTGCCGGTACGCCTGATTGGGTTTTTGAGTTGCGTTTTTTGTAATGTATTATTATTCTATCATAGTTGATACATTACATTACAGTTGAAATCTATTAGCATATTACAAAATATGAATATATTTATTTACAATGTCGTATAACTGATAGGTAACATAATATACACTACGTAATAAAGCTGCTATACATCAAGCCCCTAAACTGTTTACAAATGGTGCCGATAATGGATGCGGAAAAAAGACATGTCTTGCTTTTACGTGTTATTCCTGCTATTATGTCAAATCAGTATTACGGCCAATGACATCTATTGACAAATAGTAGAACTAGTCACCAATTTGTTACATTTAGTGTTTTTCCGTCCACTTCAAACGCAAATTGAAAAGATTTCATATTAGGTTTTTTTTTTAAGTTAGCTGGGCACCTTTGCTGATATTATTTACAGCAAATAATTTTTAGGAGAACATGTCCAGGTGTTTCACAATTCACAGGTGCGGTGCAACGCAAACTGTGTAAAACCGCGACTTTGGGCGAGTGTATTCAGTGCTTTGGTTAATCTTGAAGAAGGTTTTTAAGTTTTCGTGCGAAACCATTTTGAAAATAAGGTCACCGCACATAAAATAACCCTCAAAATCGGACTAAATCATTGAGAACACGCGGAAAAAGTCATATATTACAGCTATTTGTATATATGCTGTCTCTTTCGCTGGGAAGTTACAATTATCTGTCAAAAGTTAGCTTTATCGAGCATATATTGTGCAGACTCCATTAAGCTGAGTTCAATAATGTTATAGCTCCTACCATATTATTTATGTTAAATCTGAAATTTTCTCTGTCACTTAACCCTTTTTAAGAAATGACGCATATCTTAAAAATTTCGATTGCCAAATTCAGCTTAATAGGGGCTACATGTCCGTGCTCTATTAAGCTGAGTTTTATATTTTGGATTAATCTTATTTAGAATTAGTTGAAATTAGGTGAAAATTTTTAACGTGATGCTATACAGCCTATAGGCTTTCTCGAAAGAGAGGATTTTGCCCAATACTCGAGTAATGTACCCTTCACCAAATATGAACTCTTAATATAGAGGGGTTCGTTATTCCTATAACTATGTATCAGATACAAATACGGAACCCTTCTATATAACCGTGTTTTCGTCGTCAGTCTTTAAATTATTATGATTAGACGAACCAGCACTCTATAATTTATGTGTGATGGAAAAAGATTTAATTTAATTTTGTTTGTTTTAATTTTAAGGGTCCTCTCTTAGAAAGGCACACGCGTCAGAATAAGTTAAATTAAAGGAGATGGATGGAGATGAGTTTAAATTTCAATTATCTGACGAATTAAGCACGACATAAGAAAAAGGGAGATTCAAAAGAGTTGTAATAAAAACATCACCAAGAAATATTCGAGCGCGATTATTATTTATTTTGAAGGAAATCCTTCACGGACGTGACCAAAAATTTAGCACAACTGCCTCTCTACTAAAAGATAAGTATTTGTAAAAAAACCTTCAAAATTTGTTCTCCGTATCCCAAAAGGAATTGTAATTCATTTATTCATTGTGGTGCGGAATCACGTAAGGAATATGTTAAGGTTTTTTTTTCCTTTAATACGACTAGTCGGCGGGCATTTGTGGGCATCCAAGAAAAGGTGGCGCGACGATTTGGATACCTTTGCGGGGAAGTCATGGATTAGATTGGCCCAGGAAAGAGGAAGGTGGATCAAGAAGTGGGAGGAGTTTGCCCAGCAGTGGGACGCAACAGGCTAATAAAAAAAAATACGATTAGTGTAAGTAGATAGGCAAACGCCCTAAGTAACTATAGTCTAGTCAACAAATGTCTCTTAGGTTAAAACTGTTTCGACTTCCCATAAAAAAAAATCTGAATTCTGAATCGCAAATAAATAAGTTTTCGAATAAATTGAAGATGCTCTCGCAAAGATAACAAACGCTAGCTGTCCCTAGCGACTTTGCCCGTAGGGTCGTAAAAAAATTAGGTACAATTTTAACGTGATGATATATAGATTCTTCGATAAACGTTGATCTCGGTAAAACTCGTAATTGAAACGATTTGAAGAATTGATTTTTTTTCATTCGCTTTATTTCGAAGAAGCCGAAACTTTCCAACTTGGTGTAACCATTTCCACTCGACATCCTTGTCATCTCGTTATGTAACGGTGGCTACATCACGAGACTCAAAAGCCTATCTGTGATATTTAATTGAGATTTTTTGTTAAATCTTATCAATTCCTCTTTCTCCTAGCTTTATCGCCGTCTACTATACCAGGGTCCACTTAAATTGCAGAGGACTTGGCTATGGGGCGAGTTAAGATGACAGATACCGTCTGACGTCATCCCCGGAAACCCCAAAATTCCTACTACCTCACGAATAATATCACACAGTGACATTAATCGGGTAAGATTAACTCATTGTTTTATGTGCCTTCTGAAACACGGAGGAGGTCGGATATTAAATATAAACCAGTGTTAGAATGGGTCACCCCATTATCACACGGTCGCAGCAGGAGATACTTAACCCACCGATCCTGTAGTTTGAGCTCACTTCTGGGAGAATTTTTTTTTTTATAAATTTAAATGTTTTGTTTTGATTAATAAGATATAACTAATATCTTCAATATTAGAATGACCTATTTATGTAAATTTTTTTTAAATAAATCCAGTCCTTAAAGATGAACTTTAACAGAGAAGGGATAAACGCAAGAGCGGCGCCAGCTAACGGTCATCATGAGTTAGCTCAGGACTTAAATGAGTTCATTTAGGACTGATTTCTTTGGATTCTATTAAATTACACTGAAACATTACAATATACACTAACTTATTCTAGCGTTTCAATATACGAGTTCTTGCTCCATTATTTCATGAAATCCGAATTCAATCTGAGGCTTAAATAAATTAAGCTCTACGAAAATGTTCATAATAATTCATATAAATACTCTTTCAGCATCCCAAATTCATACCTTCGTGGATAATATAAATAAAATATTCATCCAGAGCTGTGTGGTTTAACGAGACTTTCCTAAATAAACGAGAATTTGCGAAAGCGAAAAGGTAATGGAACTGAGACGGAACGGGAACGGGGAATTATGTTATCGAATAATAGAATGTAGTTAACTGTAAGTAACACAACGTTCGGGCAGGACAACGTCTGCCAGGTCCGCTAGTAGTCCTACAAAATTACTCTTGTACCGATTGTATAACTAATTTACCCTTAGCTTCAATTTAGATTATCAAAAACAGACAAAAAGTACTTGACATACGACTTCTCAGAACATCGTGTTGGAGCGCTTTGCTTATTATATAAAAAGTTCTCAATATTAACAGCGCTGCGTCTGATTTAATTATCATGTTGATGATCATGATTCGTAATCCCAAGAAGTAAAGTTCAACAACTTTGACACGTGTAGTCTCGTACAAAGAAACTTCTAAAAACAAACGTATATACCTATCAATATAAATGATAGTAAAAAAAACGTATTTTATTGTACGATTCTTCACAATAACTTTAATTAAAATCCCTATTAATTAGCGGAATTTGTTGAAGTTTAAATAAATAGTGGAAGGATACCTCAGCCAGCTTCTATCCACGCAATAGCATGAGACGGCACAGGATCGACGGGGCAGCTCTTAGTCTCCGAGGCCAAGAACCGGTTTGGGTCACTATCATCCCCCCATTAGTAGGTAAGTAAGTAAAATATTCTCGTGCTGAGATGTTTTATTTTTAATCATCGCGCAAGCAAATCGTAAAGTAACAGTTTCCTAAAACCTAACCACTAATATATTATATACATAATAAAATTAACAATAGGTATGTATATAATAATAATAGGTATGTATCAAGACGAAGAACTACCGGAAACATATAATAAAAGACGGCACTATCGACATATGTCCGGCATGCCATCTGCCTGGGGAATCCCTAAGGCACATTGTTTCCGGTTGTTCTCATCTAACGGAGAGTATAGATTATGTACAGACACAATCAGGTAGCCAGGATAATCCATCAACAACTTGCTCTGAAATATAGTCTCCTATTTGCCTTTTGAAGATAAAAAGGAGACACTGGCAGCGAAGGTGAGTGTTAGTGGCCACTCTAAAGAGCGCTCTTAAACCTACACCTGGGTCACCAGTCCCGGGCACTGCAATGGTTCCTTCCTCTGCAACGCGATGGACCCTTTACCGTACGGTGAATCCATATGGAATGCTAAGAAATGCGTCTTAAAATTACTAAAAAGTCTCGGCTATTAACTAGTACGAAGTAAAACAGCTTTCAATTTGCCGCCAAAATACTTTGATCTATTAAGTCTCCGATGTTCACTGATATCAAGAAATCCTATAAAACTTTCGGCAAACTGAATCGATGGATTTACGGCTGTGTTTTCGAAGACAGTTTCAGCTGGATTCATTAAAACTTTTTCTTTTTAAATAAAGTCTAAAGTACGGGCTTTTAACTCATAATAGTAGGGAAGACATTATATTAATATACTTATATATTACGTACATATTGACGTTCTTTGGCCGTGTCGCTCGAAGAACTACGGACAACCTTGAACGCCTGATAGTGAAATAAGATCAAAGCGTCTTTCTCTAAGCGTCTAACCATCATGCATATTCGTTAACGTTGCAAGCCTTTAAATAAATGCAATACGCGGTCTGATCAATTGTTAATTTTATATATTTCAATTTATTTATTACTTTTCCTTAATTCTACTCCAATAACATATATTGCAAATATTGTGTGCTAATGCATACTTGCCGGTGTAATTGCCGGCGCCAGACATAGCTTTTTTTGAATGACCATTTCAATAATCCTGTAGTGTGGCCGGGGACTTTGTGTAGCTGCGCAAAGTTTTTTAGAACTTTGTAGTCTTCAAGGACAAAAATGTACAATTACTTTGAGCTATGTCTGGGGCCGGCATTACAAAATTATTACAACTTTTTGTATGTCATTTTTAGGGTTCCGTAGTACTATTGATCGTTGTATTTGTATTACGATTGTATTTTAACAGATCACAAATAAAAATTTTTTTTTAATCCGCGAAACACAGAATCTCTCATACGGACGGTGCGCGGCCGTGTGTCATATAGTCCTGTATATATTTATATTTATTTATTATTAAAAAAAGTAAGAACGATTTTAAGATCAGAAGGCTCTCCTCCGCCCGGGTCGCCTCGGTGCGGAACGTTCCGAAGGTGTCCTCGGTGATGGCGTCGAACTTCTCCATTTTCGTGACGAACTCCAGCGAGTAGTCCACCTCGAATTCGGGCGCGCCCTCCAGGAGGCGGGCGAACTGCGACGCCACGGTCTTCTTCAGCATGACGATCTCGGTCCCGTCTCCCCTCCTGAGAAGTCGGGCGGCGAACTTGCAGGCGCAGTCGATGCGCTGAACGGTTTTATCGACGCGATCGAACAGATCCATGACCTTGAGCTCCCTCTCCTTGTGCAGCCGCGCCAGCTCTTCGAGAGCTTTGTCGCGGCGTCGCTCGAGGGCCTTCTTGTAAGCGCTGAGTCGCCATGGCGACGTCGCCGGTTACTTATCCAAACAATTCATACTATATAACAAAATTGTATATAACAAAATGGTAATAGTGTGGTAGGTTTGAGTGGGAGCACGCGGTCTTCTAGGTAAAGTACAGAAGTTGGTCGCGTTTGGGGCCTCACATTCACCGTCACTTTTCTCAGGAGCTCGCGTGACTCCATCCGGCACATCCACGTCTAAGATATCGCCCGTACAACTGAGCGTTAACGCGTCTTTATTCGCGCCGCCGTAGCTTACGACCTGTCGACGCAGTAGCTTGTTGTTCATACTGCTATAGCTCGCGTTCTGGCCTTTCAGGAAGCGCGACTGCATATCCGCGCCGTCCGCCTCGTCCGCTGATAAGGGCTGATTACACGCGGTCTCGTCGGTATGACGCGGGTCTATCCTGATGTCATACTTGTCACGTCGCTCCTTGCCCAATATAATCGCGTTCTCGTAATCTACGGAACTTTCGCGCATCAAAGCGACGTTTCTTTGCGGCGGCTCCCTTTGTCTTGCCTCGGGTGCTGTCTTCTCGCGCTGCCTACAAATTACTATGTCAATTTCTGACGATCCTGATCTGAGCGCCTCTTTCGCTTCTGCCATTGTTAGGTCGCGTAATCTTCTGCCGTTTACGTTGAGAAGTTCGTCTCCTATTCGCAAGGTTCCTTCCCTGTAAATGGAGAAGAAACAGAATGTCACATGTAGGCTTAGTTGCCACTCCTTTTTCAAGGATGTATTAAGGCGTACACATTAGAGGTCTCTGGGGTAAAGCGTATGTGAAACACTGAACATTAAAAAAATATTTTTTTTCTTAAATAGATATATTACAAGATTTTCATACCTGAATTATAAATTGAGGTTATTTGCGTAAAGAAGAAGAATATTTATTTATTAAAAATAATGTTTTGGTAACTTACTTATCAGCCAGTCCTCCGGGAACCACGTGAGCTACCAAATATCCAACGTGGCCTTCGTCCAGCAGTTTAGTCTTCGCTATAAATATACCTAGTTCTTCACATGGATTTCTTCTTATAATTCTAACGACTTTAAATTCAGATTGTACTTTATTTGGATTATTTCTATTAGGCTTGCGACATGGCGGTATAGGAGGTATCCCACAGTCGCCTTGACTAGCATCTCTTTGACGCATCCTTTGTTTTTCGGTCAGTTGAAGATATTGAGGTTCAGGGTTTTCATTCTTAGGCATTCTACGGAGAATCTCTTTACGATCTAATGATAAAGCTCTTTGATTATGGCGAGGTCTAGGTCTAGGATGTTCACTCTTTTCTCTACTTCTTCGAGTCGATATACGGGCTTTCGTATAGCTTTGGTCTCCAGATACACTTCTACTATGACACGGTACCTGGGCTATTGAGTGTGAAGCAGAACTCTCGCAACGCGACGATATTCTATCACTATCGAATATAGAAGATGCAGCTGACTCATTGACTAGAATACCCGAATCTGCGTCTTCACAGTCTTGTATTAAAACGTTTTCATCATCACACGACACTTGGTAAACGTCATCGTGAAACACGGAACCGTGACCCTTCTGAAATTCATCGAGCCCTGGTAATGCACCATATGAGAAACTCCTTAGTTTTGCTTTAACACCACCCCTTTTTTTACGGCTTTTGCTCGATGCACTGGTTGATTTTGCTGTATTATCGCTTCCGCTATTTGTATCTTCTTCTCCGCTTTGTTTATAAAGTTTCGAAAAAAACTTATTAGTCGACGATTTGAGATACCTATCAGACATGGCTCGAAGTTTCGCTGACAGACAAGAACTGGGTCCTATTGTGTCTTTATCATCTTTAAGTTTATCGGTCTTCTTATTCGGTCTACTAGAAATCGCTGCGGTATCATATGGTTCATAGTCGTCATTGAATATTTGATCGCTTGATTTGGATAGCTTTGTGCCTGCCTTTGGTATAACATGGTATCGGTCACATTCAGATCCAGAGCTATAACATCGCGTTCCTCTATTGGTGAAAGACTTTCCTTCGCGCCATGTGCATTCCGCCGGACTTTTCGCGAAGAAAACATCGTCATCGTAATTGGACATTTTGACCCATGGGTTGTGGTTTTCGAACTCAGTATGTTCTGGGTAACTTTCAGTGAATCGACAATGCGTTATTTCTTCGACGTGTCCAAACCCACTGCAGTCGCTTCCTGAGGTCGATGCAGCGTCATCTCCATGACGCATTGGAACGTTCGACTTAAAACAAGACAGTTTGGTGTTTTTGACTTTATCGAGCAATGGATTGCGTTTTTCTCGGAAAACCACGTACTCTTTCTCTAAAGAGCCTCCGCGGTGCTTTCGACTAGTGTTGACACTTTCTTGGGGGGAAGTGGGCCCATTTTGAAGCGATATTCGACGGGTGACAGGAGTCTCACAACTCCTGTGACAAGGATGTGGTGATTTCTCAACGATTATTATTTGGTCGCTCAAGTTGTAGAAATTTGTTTCCACCGAGCTGCTACTGCTTTTTCGATTTGGGTAACGTATTGGGGACATATCTGAAAAAGGCGAATTTTACATATTAAATGACAAGTCAAAATGTCAGACGTAGTCCTAATTGAACGCAAATGCGCGATGCAAGCGAACTTACTACGTACGTGCAATCAAACATATTGATGTCTAAGAAGTGTCTTAATTGAAGTTCGCGCGATCGCATCGCCGTCAATTTGGACACTTCTTAGACATCAACATCTTTGATCGCACGTTCGTATGACCTAAGTTCGATCGCGTCGCACATTCGCTTTCTATTAGGACGTCGTCATATGATAAAAATCCCAGATGCTAAATTAATACGATGCTGCTCTTATAAGTCTATAATAAAAGTTGAGAAATTATGACAGAATATTACAATGAATAAAACTTAAGCTGAATGACAAACCATAAAAACATTGTAAACCAAATAAAGACGAATTAACATAAAGTTTTATTTTATTTAGATGTTAATCAAATTTACAGTTAAATAAACATAATTGATTAATATCAAATAAAACTAAACGGTTGAAATGAAGTTGATGATGATGATGAACAAAAGGGATGAATGGCCGTGCTTTTAAAAGTTCATACCTTTTCTAGATCTACGTGTGGATCTAGATTCTGATTCAGGCGAGACGGCCAGCAGCCGCGGCGGCTCTTCCTTCCTGAACCACCGCATCCTATGTTCTTTACACCATCTTCAATGTGTCACTGAAACAATGAAGATGGTAACAATGAATATTTGGTCAGAAAGCGTCGTAGTTCAATCATAGTGTATTGGTTCGTTTGCCATCGTCTATACTCCGGGGTAACTCAGACAGCACGCGCAGGTACCGGATTCATCGCACTTCAGAGAAAGAAACCAAGGCAGTGCATGGGACGTCCCACCCAAGTGTTGGTTTAAGAGATCTCTTTAAAGTGGCCACTAACACTCACCTCCATATACATATAACTACGTACATATAGTCGAGTCAAGAAATTGGTTTGCCACGCTAAAGTCGAATGTCGTTTGCACGTCAATTAGTAAAAAGGCCCATTTTTGCCTGTTATGCATTACGTTAATTTCTAACAATAACCTTTAGCAAAATTATCTTTAACTAGGAGCTGCCATACAAAATAGTAAAGCACTTTCTTGGTCGACTATACCTTGTCGTATGTATTACCTTCCTTATATACATATAAAAGCGAAAAGTCACCTAACACTGGATCTACAGTCGATGAAGAACTTTTCTACACGTGTCTACGTGCACACATAAAAAAATAAAATAAAAAATAAAAAAATAAAAATAAAAAAGCCTTTTATTTCATGAAAAAATATTTTTTTAACAATACAAGTTTTTAAATCTATTTTTTTTTTCTAATTTATATGCGTACCTAGATGTTTAGACTTCTAGTTACTCTTTTCAGCATGAACCCCAGATTGGGTAAAGGCCTCCTCCAAAGATGCCCATATGTTTCTGTCCAGTGCTATTTCAGTCCAGCATGCTAAGGATCAATATCATGTTTAAATTTTATTATTTTATTTAAATATCGCACGCTCAATAATAAAGTAATCTAATTCAAAAAAGCAGATTTTTGGGAAATGGTTAACTCGCCCCACAGCCACATCCTCCGCAATCTAAGCGGACCCTGGTAGCTGATTTGAGTCAACCGCTAGGTTAGGCAGCTCTTATTGCTTGCCATAAATGGTTGAGCCATGGTCCTGGTTTTCAAATATCCGACCTCCTCCATGGTTAGACATGGGAACCAGTTGGTCCCTATTAATGTCACTGAGTGATATTAGTCCTGACATTTAGATCCTAGTAATAGTCTGTGTGTGACAACACCACTTCTGCAATTTAAGTGGATTAGACCGGGATAACCCTAGACATGGAAAAAATTGTTTCTTTATAAAGATAGTCAGATTTGAGTCATATCTGCGCGATCTCCGGGCGGGGGACTGGCATGAGACAGCGAAGGACTGACACAAGTGGCGCGAAGTCCTGTCGGAGGCCAAAACTCATTTTTGGTTTCTGAGCTATCGAAAATTATCTTCGACAAGGTCGTGTCCTCGTGTCACTTTTAGTCTTTTCGATTCAAATTTATCTATATTCTGTTGTAGCTATGTCGAACTCGAAAGTCACTGATGGGCCATATGCCGACCATAGACTAAGTGGGCGGAAAATTATTGGGCGCATTTTGTGCAGTGCAAAGTGTATAATTTCTTTTCTTCCGAACGCTGATTCTATCTTTTTTTTTCTTTATTACTAAAGGCTTAAAATATTCTTCCAATTTTTTTAGGGGGTTTATCTAGACTAGTTGTTAGCCGTCACTTCGTCCGCGTAAAATTAGGTAAAATTTTTAGGATGATGATGCCTTTTTCGATAAATGGGCTATGTAACACTGGAAGAATTTTTCAATTTGGTCGAGTAGTTCCTGAGATTAGCGCGTTCAAGTAAACAAACAAAATAGACATTTTTTAAAAACAACCTCTACCCTAAATTCTGCTTATGTGATCCAACCAAAATCTTTACCGTTTAGTTGTCCAGCGTGCATATTTTAGCGTATATGTTGGGAATCGGTGCCTTAACAGGGTTATATTGATGGGCAATAAAACACAGAGGTTTTATTAATTTCCACGAACTGTATTAACAATTTAACAATATCAGAATCAAATAGCCTAAAAAACGTGCCGTACCCCAATTAGGCACAACCTTAAGTACTGAACAGAGGCCGACACTAGTGTACATCATAAACGAGTAAACGATCCATGTTTACGTGAATGAGATAGCACTATCTCTGTTTCACTCCAGCTAGAGTATGCTATATCGCTCACTATGTACACTAGTACCAGACCCACTTAGTTATTTCGCCGACGTCCGCGGTCGAAGACAGCGCTGTGCCAATCTTCTTGTATCATCTGTCCGCAATAGTACGTAAATATTCACCATGTATTTGCGTTCAACGAGTTCCTCACGCGTAGGTCCCTAGCCGGGTCGAGATCCTCTGTCTCCCCCCCCTCCCCCCCCCCCGTGACCCTGGCGAGACCAATACGGCAAAGTTTACTTTTATTTACATATCTATACTAATATATAAAACTGAAGAGTTTGTTTGTTTGAACGCGCTAATCTCTGCCCCTTCCGTTTGCGCAATTTTCGTAAAATAGTACCTAAAGATTTCGCTTCACGTATTAATATATAAATAAGTACGGAATAGTACGGGACATGGATACAAAATGAAAAACCATTGTTATGCAAACTAAATGTTCGTTACTCGAGTGTAAAATAGGTTAGCTGAAATATTAGACATCTATTAAACGGGCATAGACAAAGCTAATGAAAAACGGATATTTTTTTAATGAATGAATGACTTAAAAAATTGTTTTTATAAATTAGGAATGAAACTTCTTAGGTTCGCATAATATTTCCTTTTCCCCTCCGACTAAGCTTCAAAGCTAAGTGTATTTATTTATTTATTAACACTCGGGTGCGTCGAAATCGCATATTGTCAAAAATTTGTATTTTTTTTTCTTAAAAAAATACATATATTTTTTTAAATATGGGAATGGCTTCTTTTTAAAATATAAAGTTAAGCGTAACTCTTCTTATAAGTTCTCAATAGGGTCCACGTTTGAACCAAGCACCCTACTGAATTTAGTTCATCTTTCTACTATGACTCTTTTTAAAACGTAAAGTTAAGCATAACTCTTCTAATAAGTTCTCAATAGGGTCGACGTTTGAACCAAGCACCCTACTGAATTTAGTTCATCTTTCTACTATGACTCTTCTTAAAAGGTAAAGTTAAGCCAAACTCTTCTTAAAAGTATCTCAGTAGGGTTGAACTTTGAACCAAGCACCCTTCTGAATTCAGTTCAACTTTCTACTATGACTCTTCTTAAAAGGTAAAGTTAAGCAAAACTCTTCTTAAAAGTATCTCAATAGGGTCCACGTTTGAACCAAGCACGCTACTGGATTCAGTTCATCTTTTTACTATGAGGTATATAGGCTTTACAATGCTGTGTTATCATAAGACCATAACAATATATGAAACCCACTCCCTCAATCGAAACGCCAATATATTTAAATTAATACCAAGTACTGAGGTTTATGCTCCCTTGAAGCTGTGCGAGAACATCAACCCTCTAAATATACGATATCAAAAGATATGGCTGTATATATCGCTTTTCTCATACTAGTAAAATGTATGAAAATGGACTCAAAACCTATACGGTACTTTCCGTTGCCCTAGAAGAACGATGAAATTTGGTAAGAAACAGTGTCTTATAGCATAGTTAAAGGAATTATACAAAATCCGTAAACATGTAGTAATATCACAAAAAAATTACCAAGACAGTCACATTCAAGGAAATCCCATGAGAAGTACTAATCTTACTCGTAAATTACCTTGTAAAAATATTATTATGTGACAGTACGGAACCCTCAGTGCGCGAGTCTGACTCGCACTTGCCTGGTTTTATTTTATATAACAAGGGGTAGGCAGCATTCACTTGATTGACTACTGTCGCCCATGAACAACTGCAACAACATAAGGCTCGCAGATGCGTTACGGGGCCTTTAAGGAATGGTGTAATTTTAATGTTCTAAAACTTATATCTAAAATACTGGTTGTTTTTGAGTTTCAGTAACCCAGTGGTAAAAGTGTCAATTGGAATTCATAGGTGCTGTAATCCCCCCTACACAGTATTATTACAACACGTTAAGAATATTCTATAATATATTAAAGTATAAAATTATATTGTGCGCATTCTGGGTTGTACAAGCGCGTTGTACAAGGTGTATCCTACACCGCTTTGTCATAACGCGGAATAAATCTACCGTGTTATAGGGGGGATTACAGTACTAAGTATTAAACCCGTCTACTGAGTACTTCTCAAATACACTTCTAGCAAAGGCTTTACGCTTAGTAGAAACAACTTAGTACAAACATACTAGCTGAAATTGGCAACAATGTCTGTGTGACTTCAATGATTTTGTAATTTTGAGGGTTTTCGATTTTGTGTGGAACCCTAATTCTTCATCAAAAAGTGAAATAGCCCAAATTATTCCTTGCTATCTGCCAGTGGAAATCCTGTCAACTGACTAGTGACTGAGTTATGACTGAATTGACCTCTAACTCAGTTATGACTGACTTGTCTAAGACTTGTGGCTGACTTGCGACTATCTTACAACTAACTCACGACACGTGACTGACTAGTGACTGTTTTGTGACTGACTTGTAAAACTAGACATTGAACCGGGTCCTTGCAGATCTCACGCCACCCTTTCGACCGTTAAGCTATTTGAAATTCCTCACAAATAAAGTCACTATTTAAGTTATGAAGGTAGAATTATTTATGGATATAACATAAATAATGTTCCCCATAACAATGGAATCTGATACTCCACAAAGGAGATGGATATCTCTCGTTCAACTTTATCAAATCGTGATCATCCAACATCATTAATATAACTACAATAAGCTGCGATGGTATCGTCTGTCCGTCCTATATTGATCAAACCCACCATCTTGTAACTCCGACCAACTGCAAGTAAAAGTTCCAACGAAATCGGTCCAGCCGTTTCGATGATTGCTCGTAACAGACTAGTAATCTGTACATCTTTTATACGTATATATAAATAAAATTCAAGCGTTTCTCTGTAAAGTCGAAATCTTTTTTATTTTTATTTAATTCCATATGAGTATATATATTATATTTAGTGCAAAAACGCAAGTTAATACATATTTGTCTGTCTTTCTCTCTGTCTGTCTGTTTGTTCCGGGTACTCTGCGAAAAGGTTAGACATACTTGGAATAATAAAAGCTAAATAGTTAAGGTTCCGCACAAAAATAAAACACTCAAAATTGAACTAAATGACTGAATTCACGCGGGCGAAGTTTAGGTTACAGCTAGTATTAACTAATATTGCAAATTATAACGTGTGTTTGTGTTTGAAAGACAAACCTTTATACATGATCAGAAATTTGAATCTTTGTCAAGAGCACAGTGTACCATTCGTTGAGAAAAAAATATTTCATCCAAGTTTGAATTTATTGAGTCGCGGGCATATCTCAATGACACAAAAAAGAAACAATAAGTTAAAGACATAAACTAAAAATTTGTTAGGTTAGGTTAGTATTAGTTAATAATTTGGCGGGTACTATTGGGGTTGGAAGGCAATCGTCACTTTCAGTGCAGGTGTCATATCGTTGAAAGAGGCGCAGGAGATAATCAAAGAGGCTGCAGCTGGGGCAACCTCTCTCGGAAGGAGTAGAACGCCCATGCCCTTCCCCCGTACCGAATTTAGCTTGTAATGGGAAGGGAAAACAGTGCCGGCTACATTCAGAGCACCATGGTGGAATGCGCGGGCGAGCCCGTGGATGGCGAGGGCTCCGCTGGGTTTTAGTGTCCCCACAAGTGAGTCCCACACTTCCGGTCACAAGAACGGGATTCGTAAATGTATTTCCCAGCGATAAAAAAGTATTAATTAATAATAATAATATATGTATTTGACATTCCTTCTTCGTCTCTATCTTTCCCCTTCTTCTTCTTTTAGTTTCAATGGCAAAACTATATTCTGGGTTTAGGGGCCTATATTTTCAAAGCCCAAGAAGTAGCGACAAAACTTTGCGCAGCTACACAAAGTCCCCGGCCACACTACATGATCATTGGAATGATCATTCAAATGAAGCTATGTCTAGCTCCGGTATAATAAATTAATTTATTAGTATTATTTTTTTTGATTTTTACTCAATTGACTGATTAGGCACAAAATATTCTGCCAGTATCATGTAACGTGGAGAAGACACAAAGCCTAGTCGGTAAATTTTGAAGATAAAGACATAATGGTTATAAATGATGAAAACTAGTTCGAAAGAATTTTAATACAAAACTAAGTTAAATTATATCTATTAAAAGAGAAACCAACCACAGAATCGTTATGAACAAGCAATAAATATTTGTTTAGCTAGTCTTTGGTTCTAATTCTCATTTTAGATTTTTGCTCTTTGACATTTTCGTGTGGACGCTAAGAACGAGGTGTCGTTGCAGTGGTTTACACTAAAAGATCGAGAAAGAATGCTCTTGTTCTAGGTCTAGAACTATGTTCGTTTTGTCTAAATCCACTATTGAATGCTTCTACATGGTTGATAAAATCAGGCGTTACTTTGCGGAATCCATGACATGCATGAAATACTAAACTACTTTGCTTAAAGCAAACTACTTTTGATTTAAGCTAAGTAGTTTATTATTTCATCCACGTTTCTACATGAACTTCTATCTCTATTATAAAATCTATTTAATATTTAATCTATTTAATAATATATTAAAAAGTCTATTATAAAATTACGAGCTTCGGGGATAAAAAGTACCGCGCATAACATTCCGACGTTTCGAGTAAAGAACTTTGATTTAGCAAAGTTATATATGAATTGAAAGGAAGGGACTGTCTTTCTAATAGTGAGTGATTAGGGTCGCCCTAACGATTATGGTTCAAAGGAGCTGTAAATGTCCGCCTTGTGTACTGTCAATGCAGATGGTCTTGCGGCGATCTTGAAAGCCGAGTGACTTCATTTCGAATTATTTTTATTAAGATTCCATATTGTAAGCAAGGCACTGCTGGCTTTGATATACAAAGATTTTACAAGTACTAAACTAAATAACATCTCTATATTTTTATGTGGTATTTGTAATATCTTTATTTCGAAGATACTATTGCACTGGATACGTAAAGAAAATGAAGTTGAAAAAAACACTGCTTGCAATTAGTATCATTTTTCTCATATCTAGCAATTTTATTTCTGGTTGTTGCAATGAATTTTCCATTTAATGGACCATCTATTCTAAACGATTAGTTTTGCTGTCAATAAAAGTTTTAAACAAGCCGTTGCACGTTACTTTAAAACCGTATTTTTTTTCAGTAGGAGAGAATCTCTTTAAGTGCAAGTAAAAGAGGAAACTATTTGCCTGTGTAGTTTTTTAAGGATTAGAAGAAGAGAATTTTCGGTGTTATTTCTCACTCTAATGTGAACAGTTATTTTTATAAACGGCTTTTAAACTTACGTTAATGATACATCGGGATTGCCCGACTTGTTTCAGTTACTTTAGATGAGTGCTACCACCAGCCGTCCTAACTGAAAGAAATACTAGCACACACCGTAGACACCGTGAGATGGGCATGCAGAGTATCGAGGTGTAGGATGGAAGATGAATATCTTTCGGACTCTTCATCAGTAGAAATACATGAAGAATAGAGTAGAAATACATTTTTCAGAGCTACGTTTACGGGTTCAAAATAAAGAAAAAATATGCAAATATCGGTGGCTCCGGCTCGGGTTGAGAAAAATGAATTTATAAGTTAATTGCGGTCATTACACAGGGGGTAGACGTTTAAAAGGATTTCTTGAGTGCCGCTGAATGGTTTAATAGCGCGGTCACTTGTAGCGTCTGGTGCGAGGTAATAATATGCCTCCCGGAGTTGCTAACCGGGAACATTAACGACTGGAATTAAAGAAAGAAATTCAGAATTTTTTAAATAAATAAAGTTCTCTCTATGCTGTCGTTTGATTTTGTCTTCAGAGGCCTAATTGGGGCTCTATCTTTTCTGTATAGTTCCATTTCTATGCCTCCATAAGGAGGCATAGAAATGGAACTAATATATAAATATTGCCTATTTTTTTCTCCTTTTTATTTTCCCATTAAAAGTATTGTATACTCACGATTGAAATAAAACAAACAGCATTTGAAACTCAAGTATACAAAAGAGTCATACCATACAAAACTAGAAACCCTTACGAATAGTTTCGCTACTCTTTTAATCAATATGAGCTACAAAGCGAATTAGTGAGCATCGGAGCGAGCGGAGAGCGCTCGAAGCCGCTCTCTGCTCGCTTAGACGCACTCAACTAAGCGTAATTACCTAGCATTTAATATTTAGAGTCTGTTACTACTTTAATATAATAAAATAAAGAAATAAAATCCTAATAAATGATTTTACAAAGAACGGTACTTCCTTGCTCATTTGTGCATTACTTAAACAAATAAAAGCACAGGCTGTACTTAACGAACAAAAAAGCTTGAAGCTCGACTGAAGAGCTCCGAGACCGCACATACAGCACTATTAATTTCGCTCAAGTGAACTCAATTACTTTCCATTGAAGCTTTGGATATCGACTGAAGGCACTTTTTGTTAAAATGCCACTCCCAGATTGAACAATCTAAGGACATTGCATATTATATAAAGAATCTAGAGAAAGAACTAGAATTTGAGTACTGCGATGTCTGTCGTTGGGTTGGGTTGGGATTTCAGTTTCCCACAGTGTGGAGCAAATTAACTTTTAATATGCCAAGTAGAATGTGTACACCTGATAAATAGAACTCTCGTAGAGTGTGACTTTGATAAAACTTTTGTTATTGTCAACAATTTTTAAAAGATTACGTTTATAAATTGTAGCTAATACTGGCAAAGAAAAAATAATAGTTGTAAAGGCTTAACATGTGCTTTGTCACTTGGAAATTATGCTAGTACTAGATGTACATATAATTGAATACTGATAATAGTTTGATTATTAAAATTAATTTGATTTATATATAGAAGAGGTCGTATAGCTTAATCATTGGCGCGCATTTGAGTCAATTGCTAGATTAAACCGTTCTTATCACAGCCGGGTGATAGATGGGTGATCAATTCTAACAGTGTTTTTCGAAAAAACCCCGGTCCGCCTCCGTGTTTCGGAAGGAACGCAAAAGAGTGGGTGGCGATAAATATCACTGATATTAGTCGTGAGATTGTAGAAGGGGGTTCCGGAGATGTAGGCAGGATGCAGTCGGTCACCTAAACTCACCCCACAGCCATATCCTCTGCAATTAAAGCGGTTCCAGTACTAGACCGGGATGACGCTAGGTAGAAAAACATTTCAATTACTTGCAATCTTTAATACTACAAATATCGGTGTTGTTCGAAGTACGTTAACTCATTTCAAAGTACAATAATTTGAGTTCAATTTAGTACAGTATAAGTTAGTTACTTAGTACCGGGCACAGTATAATACAAACTCTACTAAATAACGCAAACGGAACAATTAGGCAGCAACCCTTTGAGTTTCCACAATTGGATTGTTTAAGAAATAAACCAATTTCCACCGGGGCACCGCGCCCGACAGTTGAACGGCACTCGAACTCCGGTCATTGGTCAAAGAGACCCAATTGTTTCTTATTCAACGCCAACTGTTACCCGCGAATTGATGCGAAGAAATTTTATTCAATATTTCGGGGGATTTCATGTTTTGCACGGACCTTAACGTATTCGTCAAAAGCGTACTAGAATGTAGTGGCTTAACCATTTAACTTTTATGCAAGTTTCCATCCTTGTAACGCTCTATAATTATGATAGCTCTCATGACCCACCTACATCCGGGAGACAAATTCATTTTATCCTATCAACTTTATGAAATACTTATAACCCTTTGAGGCCAGCAAAATCCTATAACTATAAAAAAAATTATAATAAAAGCATGAGCTGTAACAATAGTATTATAAATTTGATCATCTCCAATTAAAGCACCAGCTTGTACCGCCACTCGCAGCCTACCATGGGTCAGAACCAGGGTAAATACAGCCCTGGGTAGTTCATATGTCCGAAAGCTAATACAATTACTCATTTATAAGGTCATATCATTGGCTGGCCCGTTGGCGCAGTGGGCAGTGACCCTGCCATCTGCTGCGTGGGTTCGATTCCCACCTAGAGTCTGGGTGTATTATCGATACGTATGTAATTATATATTTCTAAAAAAAATATTTGCAAGCGATTTCTAAAAAATATTTTATTAACAAGCGGCTGTTACCTTATAACACAGGCATTAAATTGTCTACCTTAGGAACAGACGTCCGTGTGTCATATAGTCCTATATATATTTATTTATCAAATATTGTGGGCGCTTGTAGTCCTTTCGGTCTGCAGCGAAATGACCAGTAACAGAACCTCTCTCACATAAGATCCGCGTGAAGTGGTGGCAATGCAGTCACGTCAAGTGGTACCTCTGTCGGGTTCCGTTACAGAAGATACGGAAACACATCTGACCGTCACGCGACGTAGTGACTTACCGGGCGTTTTGTTTTTTTAGGCTGCCTCGTGCTCGATAAAATGTTTTTTGGCACGTTTCGTCGCTTGATGGAGTGCGGCTATTTATTACGTAAAGCGAAAACTTTCGGTACCATTTTCAGAAAAAGACGCAAACGGAGGAGTATGAAATTTGGCACAATTATCGGTTATATAGAGGATGGTGTGCGAATGCTAATATTTTTATAATATATGCATTATTCATAAATTAAATTATTAAAAAAATCTTACGCACACTGGTGCCAAACGATTTAAACACACTTGTATACATTTTATTAAAAAATGATGTCAAAATGTAGTCATGGCAACCATCAGAAAATAACAATGCATTGTCATTCATTCAATTATGACTTTAATGTTATTAAATTGTCAGAGGTTTTTGTCCTGTGAGAGTTAATATATAATTTGTGAGTAAGCCGTCGGGCCCTTCCGGCACATCGGCTAGGACATTTTTAGGCATTTCGCTTGGGTGACCCATTCTAACACTGATTTTTCAAACATCCAGCCTTCTCCGTGTTTCGGATGGCACGTAAAACAGTGGGTCCCGATTAATGTCACCGAGTGATATTAGTCATGAAATTTTTATATAGAAAAAGGGGCAAACGGGCGGTTCACCTAAATGACTACCGACGCCCATGGACAACTGCAACACCTGAGGGCTCGCAGATGCATTGCCGGCCTTGAAGAAATGAGTATGCTCTCTTCTTGAAGGTCCCTAAGTCATATCGGTTCGGAAATACAGACGCTGGTAATTGATTCCACAGAGGACTTGTGCGAGGTGCGTGCTTCTGGAGAATCGCACGGTTGTGGATTTTAGGTGGTGAGGGTGAAATTTTAAGTTCTGGCGAGATGGCCTGTGGTGGAATACAGTCGCTGTGTGGAGCTTCCGGGGATGACGTCAGACGGCAGTCGGTCATCTTAACTCGCCCCACAGCCACATCTTCCACAATCTAAGCGAACCCTGGTACGAGACCAGGGACCCGATTAATGTCACTTTGTGATATTAGTCGTAAGGTTGTAGAGATCGTGGGGTTTCCGAGGATGACGTCAGACGGCAATCGGTTATCTTAACTCGCCCCACAGTCACATCCTTTACAATCTAAGCAGACCCTGGTATTTAACCGAGATAACGCTAGGAAGAAGGATATTGTTACAAAATCACGCGGACCAAAATGAGACAAATTAAATCAGAGGAGACTTTATCCGATCATATCAAAGTGCTCGGCGAGATTCGAAAAGACGAGGGGACGGGCATTTGCATAATCGAGAAATTGATTGAAGCGTATTTTTTTCTAAAACACCCTAAAAAAAGATTTAATGATTGTCAGGCAGATGTCTTTGTAATGACGGGGGCTTACTTGGGGCTGCCGTCGGGGCATTTTGTTTGAAGGGTCGCCTGTTGCACGAGCCCTCTTCAATTTTGCAGTGATTTCATTTACATCTTAAATTTGTCGGTTATTAATTTAATCATCACATATTTTTTTGGCCACAAAGACGTCTTCTCCACTGGTGTCAACAACTCGTGATGTTCCCTAAACCACCTTTTGGAAAAGACAAATTTAGTACTGGTGATAAATGCGTAAAAAATGTTAAAAATAGATTATTTATTATTAAACAGATTTATTAGCGAAAACGCTTAATCCCCTGCCTGATGGCAAGCAGTGAAATAATTAAAGACGAATTGCGTTTATAATATCACTAGCGGACCCGGCAGACGGAAGGACGGAACATTGGCTTATTTTTATTATTATATTAATATTGCATAACTAAAAATAGCGCTATCTATTGGTCGCTGATCCCTCTGCCCCCGTTTTATAAATCTGTCATATCTTCTAAGATATTCATTTCAATGATATGCCGTAAAGGGCATATTAAAACCACTTTTAAGTTCTAAACAAATATTTATCCCTGTACAAACACAAAACCAATATTTTTTTTTTTTTTTTTTTTTTTTCTGATCGTGTAATGCTGTTGGTCAGAGTGACCTTCACAGGGGGCCCTCCCTCCCCCCCCCCCCTAAAACAAGTTTTAAATTAACGTTTAGTGGGGGGGGGGGGGGGGGGGGGGAATTTCTAATATTTTTTAAAAGAAAAAGATTAATGACATACATACCTGTAGCAGTTTTAGGCTTCGTTCAATGGAATAAAAACTTGTCTAAGACCGTTCGAGGCGGTACAGCCATGTCTTATAGATCTGAAGAGCTCGTGCAAGACCTGAGCTTATATGCCGGACCGAAGAATTTAGTAAGACCTCTCTCAACTTGGCTGTCTGACTGTTGGTGGAGAACCTCTTTTTTTTTAATTGGAGATAGGCATGCATTTGACTGCAGTCACACTTGATTTTAAGTGTCGATGCGGTCTACGGTGGAACGCGCTTGCCTAGAATAAACCCATTCACTCTTGCCTTAAAGATACCCATGTTGTAGTGGTCTGGGAATACAGATGCCGGGAGAGCATTCCACGCTTTAACCGTTCGGATAAGGAAAAAACCATCGAAACGCTTTATGGAAGTTGAAATTATATTTTTTATTTAGATTTTATAAGGAAGGCACGTAAAACGGTGGGACCCGATTAATGTCACTTCGTGATATTAGTTGCAAGGTTGTAGAAATCGTGGGAGTTCCGAGGATGACGTCAGATGGCAATCGGTTATCTTAACTCGCCCCACTGCCACACCCTTTGCAATCTAAGCGGACCCTGGTACTTAACCGAGATAACGCTAGGAAGTAGAGTAGATTGAAGATAAACATTTCCTTCATACTGTATATACGCGTAACTCACGGTTTTTGCAGCGCACGCCAGAAAAGATCGCAGACGACAGAATTTTCTCCTACTTACTTGATATTTTTCAATATATATTAGAAAATCATACTATATCTTTATATTTTATAGCCTATTTTTTATTCTAATGTATATGATTGTAAAGTTTTAATAAAATCTATTCAGTAGTTTTTCCGTAAAAGAGCATCGACCATACATCCAGACATACATACATCCATGTGTACAAACTGCTATCCGCCCTACTCCGTGTTTTGGAAGGCACGTGATACAGTGGGACCTGATTAAAGTCTCTGATATTACTCGTGAGATAGTAATGATTGTGGGGGTTCCGGGGATGACGTCTGACAGCAGTCGGTCATCTTAACTCGCTCCACAGCCACACCGTATGCAATTAACAATGCTAGAATGGGTCACCCATCCATCACCCGGTCGCGGTGAAAACTGCTTAACCTAGCGATCGACTCAAATGCCGGCCACTGATGAACCTACGACCTCTAAAGAGAACGACCTCCTATAAAGGTTGTCATCCTTTTTTTTTTGATAAGCCTGTAATTTCCCAATGCTGGGCAAAGGCCCTTTATTATTGAATTTGCCTTTTTTGTTAAATTCGTCACCAATATCTAGCATTGCATTTAAATAGCCCAAGGCGAAAGGGTTAAAGTCGTGTCGAGTCCATTTTCAAACTGCCCCCCTCCCCCCCCCCCTGTGGGGCGTGGGCTCCACGTTGGGAAACACTAACTAACTGCTGTGCAAGCTGCAGTTTATATCCAGTGCGGCAGATGTAGTTAGTCCATAAATTTCTCTCATCCGATACGCTACTGCATACAGATGAGCTGCGGGTGCACTGCGAATAGATTAAGTGTTCATTGTTTGAACATAAAGGCCACTGAATAACACTGATGAACCTAGGTCAATATGAACAGTTTTAGCCCAAGCGATTGATTTGACAAAGTACCACGCTAGCAGTCCTTTTGGTCTGAAGCCGAAATAAGCCGGCGTGTCCAAGTACCAGGACCTTTTTATTGAATAAGATAAGCGCGAAGTAGCGGCAATGCTATCGCGTCAATTGCTGGTATAGCAGTCACGTTTCGTTCGGTTTGTGTGTATTCCCGGTGGCCCAACCCCTCCTTAGAGGCGGACAACGCATCTGCGAGCCTCCTGGGATGCGGACTGCAGTCCATAGACGTGGGTAGTCACTTATGTGAACCGCCTGCCCGTTTGCCCCTTGTACTACAAAAAGAAAACCCTAATACACGAGTTCTGATTAGTTGCCGGCATTGTAATTTTTTAGATATATAACAAGAAGCTAACTGGCAACCGGTTCACCCGAAGGACTACCGAAGATCACTGTACTACCAGAAGGTTCGCAGAGGCGTTGTCGGCATTTGAGGAATGAGTGGACATTTTTCTTGAAGATACATATTTTTGTCGATTACTTGTCGCCATCTGTCAAAGAAGTTTTTACTTTAATGATGAATCTTACTAATTTTGTTGCGGACTGATGAACCATGGAGAGTGGCAAAACGATTTGTTTGATCGGGGACGTCGGCGACCCAATTAAGTATGGCTAGCACTAGTGTACATAGTGAGCGAGATAGGTAACTGTTGCTGGAGTAACACGGATACAGTGCTATCTCGCTCACGTAAACTCCTTTACAGCGTACACTAGTGTCGACCTACGTTTATTGCCCCGTCATATAACCCTGTTACGGCACCGATCCACAACAAATCGATTTAAATGTAATTTTATTTAATTTGTGTTCCTTTTTTTTGATAATCTGCTTCTAAATGATAGTGTAATACATAATTTAAAAGTAAAAAATATTACTAACTTCTGAAGTACAAAAGATTTATAATTATTAACATCAGAATTAGAGTTTTCGCTTACACACCCTCTACGTCTTTTATCTTTACTACCAACTCTTTCCTATTTCCCATTTAACAATTTTCATTCCTTAATAAATCTTAACCTGTTTCTTTTTGTGTTGTAAAATTTGTAAATATAATTAAGTCTCTTTTGGTTTTGGTTATTTTGTTGTCTTGTTTTGTTCCCCTAATTGTTGGAAGCCCCCAGTTCGTTGGTAATAGCGATTTTAAATACCTATCTCCTCACTGGGCCTTAGTTATAGAGTAGCACGGTTCCATTAATTTATTTTTATTATAATTTGTAAATAAGTTTGAATGCTTATTTGAATGCATGTTTGTTCTTTGCAAGATAATCTTTTTATAACCTTAATTTTGTTGCACGTGTATAAATATGTATGTGAGTGTAATAATCTGTTTTATCTACGGTGTTTGTAATATAAACCATTAAACCTTTGTTTTTAGTACAATCTTCAATGTTGAATATTTTTTTAAGTATTATTGTTTGTTTTATGTGAATGATCATTTTTTTTTGTAAATATATTTATTACTCACAATAAAAAATTAGAAATGTTACCTGTTTCATTAGTTATCCTTTATTTCGAATTAAACTTGTGTTATTCATTTAAGACTATGCTCTGTATATAAGCTAAAGTGTTTTTTATATTGTAAACTAGCTACTTGCCCCGGCTTCGTATGGTTGAAATTGATATTAAGATATACTAGCGGACCCGACAGACGTATATTCTGGAAGATTGGGTTACTTACTATTTACTACATACTATTATCCTATAATATTGTTTCCGTTTCCGTTCCCATTCCCAATATTTTTGAAAACATTTCACATCCTCCTTGATATTTGCAGCACGCATTCTGTCACATTGTGTCAATGTTGTCAAACGCCACAAGGTTACATTAAAAAAAATATGTCAAAAGCGCTAAGAATACAGTATAAATAATTGTATATGGTGGTTAAAGTTATTTTTAAATGTTCTAGGTTTCCACGCAATGTTCTTAATTTTTCTCTCATAAGAACCTTCTCCTGACAATAAAAAAGACTGCAAAAAAGAATTAGCGATATCGATCCAGCCGTTTAATTGCGATGCGAAGACCAAGGGAAATAGGGATTCATTTTTATGTATTTAGATAGATATATCGTCATACTTTCATCAGCATAAAGAATACTTGTGATATTACATTCTATGTGTTAGGTTTCTCAATTTAAATCAACGTTAACATTACATTGAAATAGGTTTTTCTTTAAGTTACTTCTATAGTTAGGAAGATAATGTCTCAAATATTCATTATTACTATTTTGTATTTGTGTACACATAGTAATTTCACGTGCTGTAAAGTAGATTTGTCAATTGCTATGATACTATATGTTATTATTTATTTACGTATATATAATCTAGAGCTTAAAGTTTAGTGATATGTTTAGTTTTGATCCCAGCGTTTTCATTCCAGAGAAACGCAAACGCGATTGCGTTTCTCCAATTTCTCCAATCCTATTTCGTCAATCTTTTCAGCTGTAACATCACCTCTTTCCTATTTGATACTTCAGACAATTTGTATGCAAAACTATCCAACGAACGTTTTTATTTCATATCTATGGTAGTAAATCTTAAATAGTCTTTTTATTATGTAGGGCATAATATAGTACAGGGTTAATGAACTTCAAAACATAATCAGCATCAAATAAAATCACTGCCAGACTAGAAATATGCGTTGCCAATTTCAACTACATGATTTTTTTCGTAATGTCATTATAATCTCTCTGACCATTGTTCGGCGTATGACGCACTGAATTTCGAAATCAGATAAAATGTATCCACAACAACGATACACATTTAGTTGGTATAAAGTTTGAAATGAGGTCATAGAAAATACTGGCCACCATACTTTTACCTTTTAAAATGAACCAGTAATCGCCGACAGGACGAAATTCTTCCAGACCACAAATCCATATACAAAATTTTAATTCTTTGTACAGCAACATTGTAATATTCGTCAAGTAATATACACACGGCCGGTATGATCACGCTTTGATACAATCTTATAGTAAAATGTATGCATGTGTGTATAAATCGATTGGCATTAGTGTGCGTGAGGTTTTATTTTAATAATGCATTTTATTTTATAAAAATTTTAGCCTTCGCACACTATCCTCTATCTAAACTACAAATGTGCCAAATCGTCTGTGCAATTTTTAAAAAATGGTGCTGAAAGTTTTCGCTTCGAGTATTAATATCTAGTATTTTCTTTTAATTCTTTCTTTTAGCTTTCCCTATTAGCTTATGTTAATAGATAGGTTTTCTGTAATAATAAATAAAAACAGATAGATTCATAGGTTTTTCACAGTTATCATAACAATAAAACGGTGTTTTGCTAAGATTAATTTCTGATTAACAAGCTCATGGGTAAGGAATAAGCTATATTATTGCTCTTTTTCATTTCAATTATATTTTATTTGTGAGATAGAGTTATGAATACAGTTTCCTATGAATCACTGGGCTGTGGTCAAATTGTATCCTAATTCTGCTGTCAAGAAACGTTCCGGCATTATGAACAAACGATAGTATGACCTTGCAATGCCGGATCAACGCATTATTAAACTTGTTTCCTTTAAGTAGGGTATGTCTTTTCCTAGTCAGCTGTTCGTACACGAAGCTTACCAATAATATTGGAACAATAACATAAAAAAATAAATTGAATTACTATTGTTAACGGATATATATATATTTCTTTTGTTACTTTATGCATACGTAGATATAGAATCAGGTTTTTTCTGTTCTTTAATTGAGCAATTTTATTCACATCCCGTGTGTTTTTTCATCTTTTCTTCACTTAGTGATTTTTTTAGCTTTTTTTTTACCAATCTTGTCTTTGCTTAGACCTTCTTCAATATACATTTAACGCACGTTAATCCTCTTTCCGACCTTTATCTCCCTTTATCCCTTTTCCTTCCTTTTCTACCTTTTAGTTTCGATTCTATCTTTTGGTTCCTTCCATACCTTTACTTCCTTTTCAAATATTTTGGTTCCTTTTCTACCTTTTTGATCCTTCACGCCAAAGAGAAGTTCCCTTTGAGTTATCCTAGATATTGTTATTGTGGTTCCTGTTTCAGTTTATGAACTTAATAAATGTTGAAAGCGGTGAGCTGTGATTCATTTGGGGAAGTTGCGAGGTCATCAGTCAGAAGTACAGACCAAAATGTTTATTAAACTCAAAGTGATTACGAATAATCTTTTATTAGTTTTTGAATTTGAAGAATTCATTAGCACAGATTAAGGATACAGCTTTCACAATTCATTATGTAATAATTATCAATCAAAATTTTAAAATTTAACCGGTATTGCTAATTATTATGTACCTGTGTTCAGTTTGAAACATTATCGTCCTACATGACAATAGCATTAATTAAGTATGTACGTAAATACGTGTACAGTCGTGCAGTTAAGTGTATATTATCAAGTTGGTACAGTAGTAATTTATATATATAAAAGCGACAGTTATCAAGAAAATTCGAAAACCGCGAGTCGTATAATAATTAAATTTAGCAGGAGGTAGTTTGTAATTATTTCGTTTTCTTTTGATTGCATCTCATGACTATTAGGACTAGCGAAGCGAGCCCCAACTCTATTTCACAACCTGAGCAGTTTTGTGGTACACTATAATAAATATATAGGACTATATGACACACGGACGTCTATTCCTAAGGTAGACAACTTAACGCCTGTGTTATAGGTAACAGCCGCCTGTTATACACAAATATATTATTAACTATACGATGAGGGTTAAGGTTAATATCTCTCAACAAGCAAAAACATTTCGATCTACATATTGGACGAGGAATTTATTATGAATCATTTAATCTCACTGGCAAGATCTAAATATTTCCCGGTCGCGGTAAGAACTGCTTAACCTAGAGACAAACTCAAATGTCCACCATTGATTAAGCTACGACCTCCTCAACCCAAAAAGTCTTCTATTTTTTTTAATAATTATTTTACATAAGTATATTTGGAATACTTTTTAGTTATGTTTAATATTCCCTTTTTCCCCTCCTACTATGCTTAAATTAAAAGCTTGTATTAGGAGTGAGTGCGACAATACCCCAACAGCGGTGGGGTTTGAACTGGGTACCTTGCGCATTTCAGTCCATATCCCATACCGTTGAGCTATTGAGGCTTTATATATAGTTAAATAATAACAATGATGTATCTTACAATTCAGCGTGGTCACTAGACAATCCACTGTCCGAACAAGAACTGCTGAGTCCTTCTGGTTGAGAGACATTTTCTGGGGGATGTAATTACTATTCTTAGAACATTATATTCTAATGAAACATTTCGAACTGTTCGAATTCGAAGAATCGACTGTTATTGGGATGAAAATGTTCGTGCCAGGCCCACAGGAGGCAAGTTTTTATCTTGTCACGCTTTACTTTTACGTTCTAATGCAACCCGCGTAGACACTAAGGAGGTTCCGATGTGCGCCCAGCACAAATATTTTCAAAGTTGACTCTTCAACTCGAAAGGTTCGAAATGTTCGTGCTAGGGCGTCTGGTTCATTATGCGTGTAAGGCCTCGTCCTAATAGAGCGCGAAAGCGCGATGCGTGTGAACGCAGAACCTTAACCTAGCGATACAATCAAATTCCGGCCGCTGATTAAACTGCTACCTCCTCTATTTGTAAAGCGATTATTAAATCTGTTTAAACCTCAGATATCAAACAATCTAGGTTATTTGTAATTTGTCTGTTTTTTACCTCAGACATGTCGTTTTATGTCCTGGGGTAATCCCCTTAACATGTAATGTTCCTCTTTATTAGGTAACCTAGCTGCTACTGTCACTTTATGGTATATATATATATATATATATATATATATATATATATCTTCATCGTGCCAAAAATTTTACTAAGTAGAGGTGCTAGACTTAAAAAAAAGTCTATCGATTTCCCATAGCTGGGAAAAGCCTACGCTATCCTATCAAAACAGAACTGTAACTTTTTTATAGCACTCTTCCAGGAGTTTGACGCATTTCATAGTATATCGCAAAAGATCGATGGAAATACATACGTGTCTAAATAACATATGGGGATATTTTGATAGTCTTCCACCTATTCTTTCAAGCTGTGATATTCTCAGAGAGATGCCTGCTTCCCTCTGAAAGGCTTCCACATTAATTACTATACGCAAATATCACCATAACGAAAGCATTTGGCTTAGTTACTGATTACTACACCGACCATTCATGGGAAATCCATAGGAGGTTTACAGGTAGAGAGGAGTGGCACTACACCCAGCCGGATATCATACGGCAAACATCGCATTTCAGTATACCAATGAGAGAAACAATTACACAATTTCTATATCCTCACGACTCATATGACTCAGTGATATTTCCGGTACTTTACGTGGCTTCCAAACCATAGTGGACCATATTTGAAAACCAGTGTTAGAATAGTTAACCCATTTCACTGTCGTGATCATTCAATCATTCATGTCTAACCTTTGAGCTATCGGGGTTTAGTTGGAGGGCAAACGGGAATATTAAACACACCCTAAGTCTTCCTGGCGTTATCCCGGTCAAGTACCAGGATCCCCTTAGATTGTAGAGGATGTGGCTGTGGGGCGAGTTACAATGACTGATTGCCATCTAACGTTATTCTCGGAACCCCCACGATCTACAACCTTACGACGAATATCACAAAGTGACATTAATGGGGTCCCATTGTTTTACGTACCTTGCGAAATCAGAGGTCGGATATCAAATATAAATCAGTGCTATAATGGGTTACCCATCTATCACTCGGTGGCAGCAAGAGCTACTTAATCTAGCGATCGACTCTAATGCCATCCCCTCAAACATGCCATTCGGTCTAAAAAACGCGCCCCTGACCTTCCAACGTCTCATGGACGAGTTTCTCCGTGGGTTAGGGGAAGACTTTTGTCAAGTTTACATGGATGATTTAATAGTTTTTAGCGAATCTTTATCGGAGCACATCATCCATCTGCGCAAGGTGTTTCAACGGGTACGTGATTTCGGGTTGAAGCTGTCTAGGGCAAAGTCTAATTTCGGGCAGAGCGAAATCCGGTTCTTGGGGCACATAGTTTCGGCAGAAGGCGTTAGACCGGACCCAGCGAGGGTGGAAGCTATTGCGAAGATACGACCTCCTGAGAATCAGAAAGCGTTACGGGGCTTCTTGGGCATGGTGAACTATTATAGGCGATTCGTACCCCAAGTAGCAGAGACAGTAGCGCCGCTGACGCAGTTGCTAAAAAAGGGGGCTCGCTTCGAATTTACTCAGGAACATCTGCGGTCCTTTGAGGCTTGTAAACGCGCGCTTACGCAGGAACCAATCCTTGCGTTTCCAGACATTATGAAACGAAATAGTATTTGATAATGTTTCTTTTTTTTCTAAAACCATGTTAGATAAAGACATTGAACAAACTAAAATCATGGTCACCTGTCGTGTAGTGGTTAGCATAACAACCTACTATACCCAAGATCTCGAGTCCGCAGCCTTATTTTTTAAATAGAGTAAAAAATTCTAGGTTATGCCGTCCTTCGGAAAGGAAGGACAATTGGGGTCCCTGAGCCTAGCGATGTCAGGTTCTTGTTAAAGATCCCTATTGTGATTATACCTGGACAGCCAATATTTAGGACTTCCACTACAGCATCGTCCGATTAGTCATGGCAGCATGAAGTGATGTAAAACCAAAAGAACAAACTTTCCTAATAACTTTGTAACAAACTTTGTAATAACTGCCTGTAGAGTATGGATACGATATGGGGAGAAGACAGTATTCCAGAGCACCTGGTGGTGTGAATAAAAACTAAATAGGCCAAACTAACTCTTATACCAACCATTCTTCATATTCCAGTGCAAACCAAACAAATTACTTATACGTTTACATCTATATTGAATAAAACGATAGCGTGATTTGAACAACAGTCAGCGCCATCTCTTCGGACGAAAATACAGATTATATAGAACATATAATAGATAAATAGTATATTATTAACCAAGGGAAGAAAACAGGACATTTTTGCCCGGGTGCATAGTTGTCACCCGAGCCGTAGGCGAGGGTGACAAACACCCGGGCAGAGATGTGCTGGATTATGGAATGTAGAGATGGGAAATGAATTAGTTTAAGTTCATAGAAGATGTAAGGCGATGCGCGTATGTCGACGCTACAATTTGATGCTCGACGTGGCGCAGACGTTGCAACGTGATGCTCGGCGGCGTGATAAAGAAAATGGAATGTAGAGATGTAAAATGAGTTAGTTTATGTTCATAGAAGATTAGAAGATATAAGGCGCTGCGCGTAGGTCGACGCTACAACCCAGTCTAACTAACTTTTAAAATTAATAAAATATATTAATTCGAAATAAATTTAGGCAGACTAGTTGCAACAATCTATGGAAATAAATGACTTTTTTGTGTTATTGCGAAGCCAATATTGCGCACTATTGGACTATAAATATTTTAACCCTATTTAATTCTTACAAATATTTAGTAATCCCTTTAGATCACTTCCGAAGTTTCTTTAATCCCATTCGACTTCTTCAAAAAAAGCCTCAGCTTAGTTACTTGTTTTAAAGAAGAAACATGACAGTGTCCTACGAAATTCTCATAATTTTAAGGCATTACTGGAAAAATAGTATTTCATAGCCGCTGAAGCAACTCGTGAAATTATAAAATATGATGGAGCAGGTGTCCTTGACCAGCGCACTGCGTGGCGTTGGTTTGAGAAAATTAGCATTGGAGATACGACGTTGGAAAGAAAGAAGGGCTCCGGGCGACCATTAATGGGTATTAATGAGGTTATGCATGAAGCTGTTGGGTCAAATCTGTCCATAAGTACTCGCGGACTTGCCAGGGAGTATGGTGTTGAAAGACAGATTCCCAACAGAAACGTTATATGCAGTTAATAAACTGTTAACAGTCAGACAATTATATATATTACAAATAACACTTAAAATGCACAAGTCACTGAAATTTGATCGTGATATATTAAATAAAAGAACAAATCATAAAGTCGCTAAAGTGCACACCTATAGATCTAATTTTGCTCGTAACCAGTATATTTCACGGTCTGCCTACCTGTATAACTCTATTAATAAAGTTTTGGATGTGTATCCTATAAGATATAAATTATGCAAAAAACGTGTGACTGAATGGTTACAAACACATAATTATGAGCAGACAGAAATATTGCTAGAATATATAAAGTAAAAGATTTTTCTATATACCCAAACAAGCACATATACACACACAAACTCACACACATGCACACAAACACATACACACACCCATGCATACACAAACGCACATTCTCATATGTACACTTCCTTTTTTAGTAAATAAGTAGATAGGATAAACTAACATTTACCATATTTTTATTCTTATTTGAATGATAATGCACAGATGCAGTGTGTTTTTTACGATTTACAGAATTGCTTAATACATTTTCTTAACAACCCTTTAGAAAGGTACAGAAATAACAAATTGAAATCTGATATTGTAGCAATATTAGACACTCTTCCGCTAGTAATTAATGGTAACAAAAGAGTTATTATAAACAAGTTAGCTGATATATTAATTAATAAAATTGCACACATAGGCCAAAAAATGTGGAATAAAAGTATAAAAAATAACAATAAAGATCTGAATATTAATGATTTCTACAGTTTAACTTTACCTCCAACTGAAAGTGAGTTAAAAATTTTAATATTAGAAGATCTCAGCTTATATTTAGAGAAATGCTGTTTAAATATTCATCGCCGCAGAGTGAAGGGGATAAAAGATGAATTATTTGAAATATTAATGATGGCCATTGATGATTGGCGATTTTTTGATGAAAAATATTTAAGGCGAAAAACAATAAGGCTGTTGAGAGATAATGAATTTTCAGAAGACGACTTTACAATGTTGTTGTCAAATACTCTAATCTCTCTTGATAAGAGGTATTCAGAAATGTACGTTAATATTATATAATATTAGTATAAAATACGATATATACTCAATGTTCCGTCCCGATGCAGTGGCGGATTTGATACGTTGGTCGCCTTAGGCCCAATAACGATTGCCCTATTCTCTGTAAAGCTTGAAAAGTTAAATGAGAGAGAGAGGCGAATTTCTCAGCATTCCATGGATTCACCGTGAGAGTGCCGAGTCCATGGCGTTGCATAGGAAGGAACCATAGCAGTGTCCGGGACTTGTGACCCAGTTGTAGGTTTAGGCGCTCTTTATAGTGATCATAAACACTCACCTTCACTGCCAGTGTTATCTCCCCTGCCTAGCCAAATCCGGTATGATCCTACTAGGGCAAATTTAGATGTCCTTTCTAATAATGACCTTTTGATATACGTATGATAGTACTTGACAAGCCAAGGTTTTTTTAGCAGTTTGTACAGGAATTTTACTGGTATACACCTTGCTCCTACCTCTACCTATCTCTATAGAGGTTAAATTAAAATGAAAAAAAAAAAATGATCGTAAATGATTAAATTATTTCAATCCGTATTTCAGATACTCATTTTTACCATTTTTAATCATTGTAATAGCCATACGTATATTTATTTTTGCGGGATGCTATATAGACACATTTTTAGGGTTCTATAGTACTACAGGGAACCCTTATAATTTCACTAAGGTGTCCGTCCGTCCGTCTGTTTGTCCGTCCGTCTGTCTGCCCATAAGGTGGTTCCCCCTAGCATTTACTAAACTATTAGACGTAGAGACTTGAAATTTTCCTCGTTGATAGAACATGCTAAAAACTCATTAGGAAAATTATTCTGAAAGAAATCGGACAACAACTTTTGAAGTTATTTAACAAATACGTTTATAGTGTATGAGATACGGAACCCTTTTATATAAGCGCGTCTTGACACGCTGTTCGCCATTTTTATTGATTTTGTACACGTGGGTTCATAGAAGACGCGACTACTACAAAAATGATTAAATTTTGCCGCCCCCTAAATTTTTCCGTGTTTGGCTCGGGGCTACTCAGCCTATTGAGAAATCCGCTCCTGCGACTAAGTATATACTGGCCTTGGAATCTTCTGTTTGCCTCGTTGTCGCAATTTTTCACAAGGGAACCTGCGTTTTTCTCGTTTTTTTTTTTACGATTCAAGCATAAAAATAGCCGGTAAATTAATTATCATATGTATTAATAATTTAATAGGTTTTATAAGCAAGCATGTATGTATTTTTTGTTGGGAATCGTAGTCTATTATTCATAATTAATATACTGTATATTATTATAATTGTCATAGCTACGGTCTGTGGTAAAGTCTGTGAAACACCTCTGGGTAAAAACGGCTTTATCTTTATTGCAAAATTTAAAAAATATGTTGTACAACTAGGTGAGCTTAATGCTAAAAGCATTTTCTGCCAGCTTACCTAACCACGGACGTACAAGAAAAAAACAGTGCAACAAAATATTAAAAAAAAAAAACTAATAGACAAAATATTGCATAAAAGTGATTACGTCCAGTCAGTTCCAATTTAAAAATAAAATTAACAATATTGGCATTAAAAATATTAGTCACTTAACTACTATTTTTTTAAAGAATATTATGAATACTTTTTAGGTATGTCTAATATTCCCTTTTCCTCTTGTACTAAGCTTAAATTAAAAGCTCGTATTAGGAGTGGGTGCGACAATATCGCAGTGGGGTTTGAACCGGGTACCTTGCGGATTTCAGTCTATACCTTATACAGTTGAGCTATTGAGGCTCAAACTATTTGGTGGTAGACTAGTTAGTTCCGCAGTTAACATATTTTAATGATCCTTTACTGGCGGCCTTGGCAAAATACATAACGGTATTTTCAACTCACAATGTTACAAGCATGGAGTTCCTTAAGAGATTTCCAGTTGATTGCTCAATTAATAAATTTCAAACAAATGTATCATTATTTTGCTTGAATTCCTAACTCCGAATCAAATTATAAAACCTATTTCAATCTTCTGCATGCTTAACGAGCAAGTTAAAATTCAATAAAGTTAAAACTAAATTAAAACGCACAATAAAACAAAATTGATTTAATAATCACATTAAGATACAGTCACTAAACATATCTAAAATCACATATTTACAACAAATAATTAATTAACATACGAATTGTTATAAAAAAAATACAAACAAGTATATAAGTCAAGCAAATTTTACAAAAATTAAATTATACTCGCGTGCAATTGAATCTACTCAAGCCGTTCATAGGCACAGAAGGTTGTTTTTTCGAAAAACGGCTTTTCCTATTTTAATAGAACTTTTTTTGATTTTTAATTCCTGTATTATGAGAATAATAATCACGCTTTTGAATAAAAAAAGTTTCATGAAGGTAGGAAAAGCCGTTTTCCGTAAAAACAACCTTGTGTGCCATTCTGCAGTTTGAGTCAATTCAGTTGCACGCGAGTGTAGCTATAGACAGAACTAATTTCATATAATCATGCAATTTAATTAATGCGATTTGAACAAAACCTAATTAATTTTTATTTAAAATTCTATGTCGAATGGATTTTGGAACGTCCAATTTGGCTTCAACACAATTTCAGGGCACGACCACGATTTCGGTATGAAAAAGCTGTCGTTTTCGGAAGGCGGACAGTTTTTTCTTGAGAAATATTCCATTGAGTATAAACTCCATAGTAAACCTGAAAGTAAAGGTTATAAATAATTTAAGAAACTAGAAATCGCCGGCTGGTCCAGATTCGCACATAAATCCTCTTTATATGCTTATTTAAAACTATATACAAACTATTTAGTTCTTTTCATAACGACATTGTTTTATTTAACAATTAATATATATAATAGTCATGACATCGCTATGACACCATCTTATAGCAAAATGCACACGTGTGTGTAAATCGTTTGGCATTGGTGTGCGTGTGGTCTACATTTTGTGGTTGGTGTGACAATTTTAATATATTTATAATCCATATTTGACAGAAATATTAGCATTCGCACATTATATAAACTATAATTGTGCCAAATTTCATATTGCGCAGTGCCCACAAGTTTCTTAGAATGGTATCGAAAGTTATTGGTTCAAGTATAATTTTTATCTATAATTATAAATAGATAAAGTGTGTGTGTGTGTGCAATTAACACACGACGGAAATGAAATTAGAAAAGTATCATCAGAAAGAAAAATCGATATTATCTATTACTTTTATTATAATAAAATATATGTTTAAGTAACTTCTTATTATTGTTATCGTATTGCTGAATAATAAAGTATCACCTCAACTAAACACTAATAAAGAGTTGATAAATAATATTTCCATAAAATACCAATTAATATGTTTACAAAGACGGATTTTTTACTAAGTAATATTAAGTATACAGACGTAGTATAACTTAATGAGTGGGTTAAGTTTATACATAGTATATGCGCATATATTATTTTTGTAATCACTGTGACTAAGGATAATATGAGTATTTTATAAACTAAGCGTTATTATTAAATGAAAAATAG
Source organism: Charaxes varanes (assembly GCA_024363005.1). Lineage (NCBI taxonomy): Eukaryota > Metazoa > Arthropoda > Insecta > Lepidoptera > Nymphalidae > Charaxes > Charaxes varanes. Next base: position 2,480,537 of record JANCMC010021608.1, read on the forward strand.
ACAGGGACAGAAAGAGAGAGTTGTGTAGCCACTTGCATGTGTGCACACACGCATATACACACACTTATACTCAGCATACGGCATTTAGTTACGTGATGATTTATCTAGCTCTACCCGCAATTTGTATAAGACGTGTTAAGGAACTTCGTTCCAAAAACCCGTCTATATAAGCATGTCTTGACACGCTTTTGGACATTTTATTTATATAATAAGGGGCAAACGAGTCAGGCGGTTCATATGAGTGACAGCCGATGCTCACGGACCAATGCAAAACAAGAAGGCTCGCAGATGCGTTCTTGGCCTTTGAGGAATGACTATGTCCTTTTCTTGAAGGCCCTTAAGTGGTATCGAAAATGTGTAAAATATATATTGTACTCAAGCGAGATAGATCCATCGAGTTTGGAATCATTGCTACCTTGGCAAATGCTCTTGAGTTATGGTACCATAGTGCTGTCACATGATGAAACCAGAAGGTGACCATACATACTCCGAACTCAAGCGAGATAGATCCATCGAGTTTGGAATCATTGCTACCTTGGCAAATGCTCTTGAATTATGGTACCATAGTGCTGTCAGATGATGAAACCAGAAGGTGACCATACATACTCCGAACTCAAGCGAGATAGATCCATCGAGTTTGGAATCATTGCTACCTTGGCAAATGCTCTTGAATTATGGTACCATAGTGCTGTCAGATGATGAAACCAGAAGGTGACCATACATACTCGTTACTCAAGCGAGATATATCCATCGAGTTTGGAATCTTTGTTACCTAGGCAAACACTCTTGAGTGATGGTACCATGGAGCTGTCAGATAATGACCATACATACTCCTAACTCAAGCGAGATAGGTCCATCGAGTTTGGAATCATTGCTACCTTTTTCTCAATATAAAGTTAATCAAGATTTACGTAAATGTCTTGAAGTCTTCACGTATCACTCTAATATTTTACTGAAAACATTTTCAAGATTTAATATTCGTTAAAGTGCTCTCTCGTAATATGAATTTATACTGAAAGCTTTTTTATTAAGCCGTTTCAAATACAAAACTTTTTAGATCCTAGTCTTACATAGCGCAGGGAATAAAATTACCGAATATAAAATAAATTCTCATAAAAGCGATCCGAGCACATTTTCCCAGCCATTAAAACAGTTCAGAATAAGCGAAGGTAAGATTTCAACATTGTATTCCTTTCCACGGATTATTTATGGCGACTTTTGTATTACTTATTTTCTTGAATAGAATTTTGAGGCGATAAACGAACTCGCTTTTGTAAATCTGTTTTGTTGGCTTCGTAAGCGTTGGCTTGGCTTACGATGACAATACGTAATCTCACTTCGGGCATACTTTTTTATTCACTCATTCTTTCAGTTAACGTTCGGATATTAGGGCATCGTACTTCCAAAGGAAAAAAGGAACTCTCAAGCTATCACTTTGTTGTTTGTCTGTCTGTCATGGCCTTTTTCCTCAGGAACGCGTTGAAACATGAATTTGAAATTACCACCAAATAATGAAGTCTACGATCCCTCAAAAGCTGTGGAAAAATCGACTCTATAAGAGTTCGAAATCTAAAAATATGGCCGTTTATTTCACATTTCCCGTACATTCGCCAGCAACATACACCAGGTACCTTCTGTGAGGCCGGGTCCGTGGAGTATCATCTATGGAGCAGTTTGTTTGACATAAACAGGTTGACGCCTTTGAGCGCCGAAGCGTGCGGATGTCGTCATGAATTGGGGACCTCGTATCCGCCATCGGAGACGTTGTGTAGCTTGTGTTTTGTTCCCTACTCTATCAGGGTCGTTATCTGCGTTATTGCGTCATTTTTGGGGCGCCTATGTTCATTTGAAGCTTAGAGATTGAGTGTGTAGTTACAGGAGCCAACAACTAAAGGGTTTTTTTGCCTATTTGATTTTTACGTGTTGTCTAAAATATGTAAAAACTGAACAGAATATCGTTCTTCTACGTCGTAATATAGATTATCTTCATTTAACATTAGTATTGTTTTCCAAATTTTTAAAGGAAGCGTCTCCTTCTCATACAAAGAGTGTGCTTTATGTCTTAGTTTGGATAGTCACTTCGATTTTGTGGTGTATACTAGGCTCATAATTTTTGTTAAGATATTTAGCCTGGAAAACCGAATGCGGAAATATCTTTATTGAAATGAGTCATCTACCTTTTTTTTTGTTCGATACTTTTTTTTCCTTTATGCTATATACGATTTACAACGATTACTGCCCAATGTCTTTAAAAATATATATTTTTAATACAATCGTAGGTAAACTAAACTTTGTGGTTGCACGAATAATCGCTTAGTATTAAATTAGCCTTATCTCTGCAATGGCAAAAAGTAATATATGATGTTTTCTTTCTTTTATGCATAGACAATATTTTTATTTTTATTCAACAAACGCCAGAATAGTCAGCAAATGGTAGAATTTTCTCCTACTTTTGACATTTATCATTTATTTATGTATTTTGGACAATTCACACAGTATCCTTATAATTTAGCCTATGTGTTATTCTGATGCATAAACTATATTACTGTAAAGTTTTCTTAAAATCCATTCAGTCGTTTTTCTGTCAAAGAGCATCAAACATACATACAAATGTACAAAGTGTCACGTTTATTATATTACTAGGATTACACTATTTATTAATTTATTGATAAATTATGTACATTTAATCAAACATAAATAGTCACATTTCTTATTTAAAAGCCCTAACAATGTGCAAACATTTCCACTATATAAGAAGAATAAATCAAATTATAGTATAAAATTTATTATTTATATGCTTTATTGGACACCACAAAAGAAATTAACACATTAAGAAAAGAAGTACAAAAGGCAGTGTTATCGATGATAAGTGATTTCTTCCACACAAATTCAATAATAATTGAAAATTGGGAATGACTAAAAATTGATTAATAAAACATTATTTTTCCATTAAAAAACTGGCTAAAAATGATTAATAAATTATATTTTCAATTAAAAAATTGATTAATAAATCATATTTTTCCATTAAAAAACTGACTAAAAAATGATTAATAAACCAGATTTCAATACCAATTGAAAGGTGTTAATATATTTACTATTTTAAATTTCTCATTTTTAATGATAAATAATAAAGTTCGGCAACACATCTACGTTATTTTTGGTAGTGTTGTCTATGGGCATCGCTAGTTACAATAAGATAAAGTTCCGTCTCATTTATGCAAAGTCATCTTTTAGCAACCTAACCACTTACACCGATGTGGATCAGTTTTTAGATTCTCTTTTATAATTTTGTTTTTCCTTAAAAAAAGGAGGTTTTCAATTTGACTGGATGATTTTTTTGTTACCCGATTACTCGGCCATTTATGAACCGATTTTGATGATTCTTTTTTCGTTCGGTAGACCATACTTCAGAGTTGGGTCTCAACTTTTGAAGTTATTTAACAAATACGTTTATACCGTATCAGATACGGAACCCTTCTATATAAGCGTGTCTTGACACGCTGTCAGCCATTTTTTGTACTATACTGAAAAACGTAAATGTTTGCGGACTAACTTCAATAAATATCTCAAACGACGTTTTAAAAGATTGTAATTAATGTTGCAGATAAAATGTTAGGAAGAGAAGAAGCTTTGAAAGGTTCGTTAGTATTAGATGCTTTCAATAGACAATCATTAAGCGCCATTTATAAACTTCAACTGAGACAAATATTTATATCAAAGTCAAACGAAATTAAAAACGGAATTTGATTTAAAATAGAAGTTAAGAAGCAAATTCTCCACAGTAGAATAAAGTGTTATTATGAATTCATAGTGTGTGTAGAAATGAATTTCTTCAAACAATACATAATATAGTGTAGACTGAGAATGAAGTTCAATTTGTGATATTAGCGTAAATGAGGCCGCAACAATTATAAGTGGAATTTTAATTTTGTATTTCAAATTTCGAACTTAAAACGCGCTTGCAACGTTGTATGAAATTTCATAATTGTCGCTTTGTATTTCAAATCTCGAACTTAAAACGCGCTTACAAAGTTGTATGAAAATTTATTATTGTCGTGTTTTTAAAGTTCGAACAGGACACTCAAGTTATCTACAAAAAAATTGATGCCGAAAATGGCGGCACTATTTCACTGTATTTATAGCCTAGTATAGTAACAATAAGCAAGTTAGTTTTACTATTATTTTTTATTTTATCTTTTGGCCTGTATTACCTTTGTTTGTATTCTTTCTATTATTTGGGCTGTATTACCTTTGCTATAGGAAAACCGAACAAACATAACATTAATTAAATTATTAATAAAAAATAATAGATATTTTATTTATTTCCTTGCATATTTTTTTTTATTGAGAAAAGCACTATGTAAGCCTCGGCAGAAACAACAAATGCCTAACTCGTATTTTTCTTCAAACTCTACTCGTCCGGCAATTGGTCGTTTTATTTGTGTTTTTCAATTTGAAAAGCACTTAATGACAAAGGGTTGATGGTAATTTTTCGTAGTAATCTTTATTCATTTCAATTTGACGGAGCAGAAAAGCGATTTTGTAACAATGAATTGTAACAACACTTCGCTACGAAAACATCTTAGCCCTCCGCGAAAAGGGCTGTTATTCAATTTGCATGCCATCAGCATTTAAATGATTGTAAAAATTCGAATAACCACAATACAAGATTAATACTTTTTCTCAAAAGTTCATATAGAGAGACAACTAATATAAAATAGCAAGTATTAACTTGAAATAATTGACCAAAAGTTGTGTTACGACTTAATTATATGCAGTAAAAGTAAAGGAATCGAAAAATTATATACGGCAGAAATAGAACACAAAATAAGGGAGAATATAAAAAGTTAGTTTTACTTTTAAACAAATAATAATTAAACATGAAATAACAATTAAATTAACACGTTTTGACATTAATTTGCAACAATCTACTTAAAGTTTAATGTGCTTGAACGCGCTAATCTCAGGAACTACTGGTCCGATTTGAAAAATTCTTTCAGTGTTAGATAGCCCGTTTATCGATGAAGGCTAAAGGCTATAGAACACTAAAATTTAATCTCTTTTTTACCTAATTTTACGCGAACGAATTCGCGGGTACAGATAGTAATAAAAATGTCTAAATTACAAGCTTTTAAATAACGGAAATAGTTCAGTAACGTTTTAATGTAATGCCCTACGCATTCTAGTTTAACTGCTTTAATGCGCATTTCAATAATGATGAAGGCGTAAAAAGAACTATGGCGAAATGAAATGTTGAGACGCATATCAGTGATTTTTGACTCCTAGATAGCCGGAAGAACATATAGAATAATAAGACATAGGGCAGACGAACGGACAAAGTGGAAGAGCCTCAATAGCTCAACGGTATAAGGTATCGACTGAAATCCGCAAGGTACCCGGTTCAAACCCCACTGCCGTTGGGGTATTGTCGCACCCACTCCTAATACAAGCTTTCCTTAAAACAATAGAATTGGACATTATTCATGGAAACGGTACCATCGTCACACGAAAGGATAGTTGGCTACGCATTAATGCAAATCTGCCATTTTCGCACGCCATGACCCGAATTCGTCAACGCTTTAATGAAACGAGTGTAAATATAAGAAGGAAACAGGAAGTGTCAAATGGCGTTTTGCTGTCTGTACACGGCCCAGTTGGACTTAGCGCTAAGTGCCCCGATGTAATTGTTCGGCTGTCCGTCCAATGCAAATAGCTCGTGTTTGATTGTACGGCGCCGCAACGTGTCCGACTCGTGGGTGAACTTTTGCCCATATACCAAAGTAAACCGGACGATCGTATTTGAGTAACGGTCTTTCCATATTGATGACACGCGCTTATTTGATTCGGCGTCCGTTTGAAGACCTGCGGTCACGCATTGATTACCTTTTGAGATTCGGTACGAGTGGAAGTTATACAGAGGCCTATTAAGTACTCGAATAATATAAATATGATGAGGGAAAAATTACGTAAGAATATTAGTAACGCCATATATTTTTTACTCGTTTAAATATCTTGCCATCTTACAAGAGGGTTCATTTTACTAACAATCAATTACAGCAGTGCTAAATTAAAAACTTGATTTTCTTAATGCAAAATCAAAACAGTGCATATACTTGTATCTCGGAACTGTTTATTTTCACCTTGCAAGGTACTCTATCAAATCATCAAAATGATCAAGTGTCTATGTATATTGTATATAGAAGCAAAAGGTCACCTAATACGAAATGTCGAAAACTGCAGAACCTCCAATGATGAAATCAACAAAGACTTAATTTATAGTTGGTATTCGCTAAAAAAAGATTTTGCGGTAGGTCCTGGTTAAGGAATTCTAAGGTTTCTTATAATTTTACTCAGATGAAATGGCGGGAAACAGCTAGTAATAATCGAGATGACTATAGACAACTATAGACATTAGTAGTGGATGACCCGATGCGAGCCACAGAGGATGCTATTCACGAGCCTAAGTTGATGCGATATCGACACGAGAAGAAGTATCAAATGAAGTGGAAGCTCGGTTGTGAATTGCCATAAATTAAAAAAAAAAGTTATATAAGGACAAACAAGTTTTCACATTTCCCAAGAACAACATTACACGTAACTGGCAGCACTAGAGCAGTGGAAATTACAGTGCCCGCGTCTGTTTTCTTTTATTCCAATCATGCGTATAGTTTTTATCGTCACTTTTGCGCTACAAGGTTTTTATCTCTATTTAAATTACCATTACGTTTAAGTGCCGGATATCGGTGCAATTACCTCCAATGACATGCCAGGCGGCAGGGTGTCATTTACTACTTTAGGTAGGTGCTAGCTTAACCGTGGACACCAGTAATACGGCTGCTTCTGTTTTTTCTTTTGCGTAGTTGCGAGCTAAATTGATGTCTTGAAGAAGCTCAATAATTGTTATATCATGACGTTTTTCAGCTGTACTTGTTTATACCTGTTCTAACCTGTTTCCGCAAGTTTAAGTCTTAACTTCTCGACAGATAAGAATTTTTATTTGAA
>JANCMC010021608.1:2487638-2499680 GCA_024363005.1 Charaxes varanes
CCGTTGACTTCCTCGAATATTAATGTCTCCATTATTTTCCATAGCGTAGTATCAATTAATACTCACGCCCTCGGTATGTTATACTTGATCTGTTTCTTTGTTTGCATTTTGCTATGATCTAAATGTCTCGCCCACTCTTTCCTCCGTGATATTAATAAATGTTCCCCTGTGCTTGACACCTCTTTGTCGTCAGTTTTTTCTATTATTTTATCAACTTATATTGCTGTATTTGAAGAAGATTGATGGATAACAAAAACGTGTGTTACAGTTTGAAGTTGCAGATCTTTTATATATGTAATTTGTTCTCTAATAAAAAAAATATTTTTGTAAGTGTATGATCTGATTCTATATTATTCAGATCATATACTTACAAAAATTTCGTGTAAAATAGGTTAAGGATCAAAAACGTGATGAATCGCGCATCTAAGCGATGCGGTGATATTTTGTAGAATCTCTAAAAGGTTGTTTCTGAATGACACCTTCGATAAAATTTTCTTTAGCTATTTTTTTCCAAATGTTAAATACATTCTGTTTTCCTTTGTTCCAGCTGTACGAGATCAGCGACGATCCGCAGCGGAAGGAGTTTCTTGACGACCTGTTTTCCTTCATGCAGAAGCGAGGTGAGTTCCCACAATGAACGCATTGTACTCAGAGTTGATTAATTCTTTGTACCGATTGATACTACGTGTAATTCATCATAGATTTAAATGTTTCATCCGCGATCGACCCTTTATGTCGTATCCAGATAAGGTTGAGACATAGTCGTGTAGGATACGGACGTTGATGGAGGCCTCGTTGGGACAGTTACAAGATCCGAATCAGATATACGTTATCTCGGTATAAACGGTTTTATATTGTGGAGATCGACGTTCAGGTGATAAGGATCGTGGGTGATTAACGATGTCTGCGAGTCTGTGTGAGCTATTACAGATAATTAGTAGTTATAAGCGTTTAGGATTAGATAGATTTGGAATGAGATAGATTTTATGCGACCACCTTCTTTGAAATGATTTACCAAATTTAGGAATTTAGCCTTTTCGTTTTGGAGGAATTAAAAAAGAAAAGCTTTTGGTATTGAACAAGCTTAGATTCTGTGATGTAGTTTCTTTAAATTTGATGAAATTGAATAAACAATTGCGACATAAACATAAATAATTATGTATTTTGTAGTGTGTGCAAAAACGCGCACACGTGTGTATATTTATGTGTGCATAACCTTGTATTTAGTTATAAAAGAAACATTATTAGCAGCCAGTGTGAGAATTCGCTACACCGACCTTATTCGTGCATACAATCATTATATTTTTAAATATCATAATAAAAATAATTAAGCGGGAGATTCGTTAATCGCCTCGAGCGTTCGAATCGTGCGCCTGCGCGCTTGATTGATAACTGAGTCCGTCTCTTTCAAACTCGACGCGGATTCTTATTGTTGTCCCTGTCTACCTTTAATTGATCTCTTTTGTAAATGGCGCCATCATTGTCGCTAGATAGATCACATTATATTGAACTGTCTTGTTAAGACGCTCAATTGGTATTGCTTAGTTTAAGTTTTTATGTTCAGATGATATCCCTACTACGTTTATAAATATGGACGTTTGTATGTTTAGATATTTGGATACCGAGATATTAATCTAGCTAAAGTAAGATTGAGGTCAGACTTTACCCCAAATAATATTTAAAATAATACTGGTTATTCTCATAATTTTGGTACTCTATTTTCTAGAATAATTGTTTAAATCTAAAGAAAGTAAGGAAGTTCTTGACAAGGCTTAAAAACTATTATCACTTAAAACTACTAACTAACACTTAAACTTAAAAAGTATTGTAATAACTTGGGCGATGGAAACGTCTTAACTTTTATCGATGAAGTTATCAAAATAACGCTTACCAAGTATTTCCATAAAGGAACGTTCGGCTCTAAAATTAAATATACAACTAAAACTTCAGGTAGCATGAAATAGTGTTGCGATTAGAATAGCTAACGAACACTTGTACCTATCACTGGATAAGAATCGTAAACTTAAATATCGATTAAGCCAACACTGATTCGCGATTCGATTCAAATTGGATCTCGATATAAATCGTTAAGGAAAAATAACGATTACTCCAAGTTATCGCCCGCCGCGTAATAACAGCCAGGAGTTTATTGGTCGTGTTGTAAGGTGATAAATTGAATAATAATTTATTACTGGCCAGATAAGAGCCGGTTCGATTCTGGCTCGTGTTATTCCGAATGGAAGGCGTCGCTCATATCCCTTTCTGTGCGGACCTAAAGTTCCGTATTAAGATAAAACCTTGATTGTTTAGGTTGTCATTTCAGCTTTTGCACTGGAGAAGTCGCCTTATATGGATTGTAAAGTCAATTTGCAGGTTATTACAGCTGACGGTACATCCAAAGCAGGGAAGAAAAGAATCAATTGTTTTATTTTGAAGTTTAAATACTATCAGTATGGATTTAAATCACACATTTTGTAAGTATTTTAATGATAATTTATGGAATTAAAGATGCAGCAAATGGCAGTGACAAGTGTAAATTAAGATTGATATTTTAAAAAGTTAAGTATTTTAATTTAAGTTCTATTATTAATTTCTGTAACATACTGGCTACTTCGGAATTATGAAAGTGTTAAACTACTACAGGCCTGACTTTCAATGTAAGTAATAAAATAGACTCTTGTTTTTAAGCAATATCAGCACCATTCTTTTAATCAAAATTGGAACCGGTAAGTAAAAATTAGTTATAATTGGACATTGTTTCAGATTTTATTTGGACTTCTTTGTTGTTACAAAGATAGTCTACTTGAGTTCAAGCATACAAGTATATAATTACACGCACAACCTATTAAAATTTACATCCATATTAAATTTTCGGCCGCTCGTTACCGTATCTTCTAATTACCCACATAGCACTTATTATGTAGCTAGCATGACGATACGTGCTTGAGATAAGGGGGTTCATAAATCTTATACTTATCGTAGTGAGTGTTTATCAGGTCAAGAGAAAGCTGTGCCCAATCAAATGGCGTGCGTGTAGGGAAAAGAGCCCTTTTATAGCTTAAGTACGCGACGGTACTGATGAGGTATATATAGCCAATTAAACTAGATGAACAATAAGAAATGATGAGTGAACGAAAAGAATGAATACAACATTTTATAATTTTTTTAAATGGCACGAGCATTGAGCCTGTCGTGGAAATTCAGTAAGTATGGTTAAAAATAATTGGTAATAAAGTGCGTAATGAAGTATGTATTAATTTAATCATACTTTGAGGTCGTTGTCCTTTGGTGAAATTATTTATGGTAATCTTTTTGTTATTTTTAGTAATTTAGGAAAGAAATACAACAATGCCGTAAATTTATAACATATTGCTTTACTGAATAAACAGTGTAATTATGAATAAAAAATATATGTAGTTTGTAATTTTACACTTTTTTGAAAAAAGAATTTTATTTCCTAACTAATTTTTCCTATATATGAAATATATATAAACGATTATAAGCAATAGAAATTGTCTTTTTTTGACATAAACATGCGTCAAGGTAACAAAATTATGAAAATAAAAATATATTAAAGGACCCAATGTTTTATAAACGATTTAAAAACAAATAAGGATTTTTTTGTTTAACTTAATGTCTATTCAAAAGTGGTGATTTATAAAAATATATGTTTAATAACAATTTATATTTGTTTATAATCTTTTTTTATGCGTTTAGAAGATTTGGAAATTTAGTTGGAATTTTTTTTTCCAAAAAAATATATTTTTATACATAGTTGCATTGTTCATTAAGTAAACAATTGTTTATAACATTGTCCTTTTTATATAAACAGAAAACGTTAATCTATATAGATAAAATATATAATATGTTCCTCTCTGCTATAAATAAGTGTATTTTTTCATGTTTACGTGTGTATGGGTGTGTGTGTGTGCGTGCGTGCGTGTGTGTGTGTGAGAGAGAGAGAGGGTGTGTAAAATGTAAAGTGTACATATTATTTTAGAACGGTAAGGAGATTTTCCGTTTCTTCATATGTTAAGCTGTGTAGATAATTAATTACGGCATTTTTACAGTTTCTTTTATTCAATAAATATATCGATGCTGATTCATTAATTTTGTTATAAAGTAATGGGCCCTGAAAGTAGTAGAATCTATTTATAAATGTTATATTAGTTTTTATAGTCCTTTGTTCAATGCAATGTATTCTTCTTTTACCTATGTAACAACTTTAATAAGCCAGTTCGCCGTGTTTTTTTTTAATATTACTTTTAATATAAACAACTTTCTTACTGTTAAAACGTCCCAATTTTTGTATAATAATGTTGTAGTCGATAAGTACCTGGCGGACCTTGAAAGTTATGACTTAGCCATTTGTTGAGTGTTGCGAATTGGTATTTAAATGTCTTGCACCCGAGGTGGGGAAACCCAAGATAAAACAGGCATATGAGTCATCAAAGGCTACAAGTAAAATTTGCATATCAACTCCAATTTTTTTGAGTTTACAACGAAAATAGACGAAGCGGAAGAAAATTATTTTTTTAAAACCTTTGTATCTATAGTCCTAGTTTACAATCTCCTATTCCATTCTACTTTTAAATTATATACAAGGTTAATACTTCGTAATGACACATAGTTCGTTTTTTCATTCTGGGGCACATGCCCCTACGATTTTAGATATCTCCATTATCGATAAACTAGCTGTGCCAGCGACTTCGTCCGCGTAAAATTAGTTTAATAAAATAGACTCAATTTAAGTGTGATGATATTGAAAGAATTTTTAAAATCGGACCAGTAGTTTCTGTGATTAGCGCGTTCAAGCAAACAATTAAACAAACTCTATTTATATAAGATTCTATTTAATATATGTAATATATTTGAATGGCTTTTTTTAATTATGTAATTCATCCCTTATCCAATTTCGCCTTTTGCACACGTTGAATCGATTTTAAATTAAACAGTGTTTGGAGGAGGTCGTGGCCTAATCGGTGGTCCACATTTGACTCAAGGTTAAGCAGTTCTTACCGCTGCCAGGTGATGTGTGACCCATTCTAGCTCTGGTTTTCAAAAAACCTCGACTTTCAAAGTGTTGCGCAAGGCACCTAAAATAGTGGGTCCCGATTAAGTCACTGAATGATATTCGTCGTGAGATTGTGAGGGTTCCGGGATGACGTCTGAACGATAAATAGTAGTTCATCTTAGCTTGCCCTATAGAAAGAAAGAAAGAAATTTTATTCAGACATAAAATAAACAACACTATATCTAAAAAGTTAAGTCTACTACACACAAAAAAGTAAAAAACAAAAAACAACTAAGCAAATAGATATAGTGCTGCCATTAGTCTGAACCAATTACCAACTACATTATGTCAAAGTATCGAAATTGGACTATGATAAGTTAATCTTATGAAAAACTAGCCGTGCCTGCGACGTGATGATATATAGACCTTCGTCGATAAATGGGCTATCTAACACTGAATCTTTCAAATTGGGCCAGTAGTTCCTGAGATTAGCGCGTTGAAGCAGACAAACAAACTCTTCAGCTTTATATATTAAGTATAGAGTATAGATTAGTATAGATAAGATTAGTGACTTTTGATGGGAAAAATGATATACTATAATTACCCTTATTTAGCCGGTATTAAGATACTTAGTTTTTTATCTATGATTTATTTATTTTACTTGACCAAAGAATTTACTTTATAATTTATAATTTTATATAGTGAGACCACCCATCACTTAATTTTTTATTTATTTTTTTAATAAATAAATGTATACCGATAGTAGTGTATACATGGAGGAGGGTAGTTGTTCATAAGATTATAAATACAGAGACAATCGGTTATGCGGGGGAGTCGTATATACAAACTATCAGCCAATGCTCCTACTAAGAATAGGTTTATATGAAACAGATGTATCAGCTATGCCGATAAAATGGAGTGCTATTAATATGCGTTGCCAAACAATTTTATAGACTGAAGCGGTTTTATCTAATAGCTCTATTAACTGTGTAAGCACGTACACTCTATATTAAGAGTCTTAGTTTATTCCTTCAGAATTTGGTACTTTCAGTCTTAGCCTAGGTACTATTTACTATTGGTGGTTTTCGTCTTTATTGAACACGTACTATTTACTATGCTAATAAAATTTAATAGGTTGGCGTGGTTTTGTATAATAGCTGAAAATTACTAAACCCGTTCTAAAAGCCATAATGCCATATTTAGGCTTTATAAAATAGGTGCTATGATAATAGACAGACACATCGCCAAGCAATTTTACGGATTGTTGCGGTTTTGTCTAATAGTTCCACAAACTTCTAAAAATCATTAACCTCATTTTAAACGTGATAACTCTTATTATGTCAAACGGCCTATTCAATTTTAATAAAGATTTAATAGAAAGGTAAAGAGGTCATAGAATGGGTTTTGTTCCGGAGATATTCAGGGCTTTCCGCGTAATCTCTCGAAACACGTCCGTACCTGTACGTAGCATGTAGACACAATCGTCCGTTCGTCTATGTTCTTTTGCACTATCCATTCAGTTTTGCATAGAATTTACTTTCATAAAAGGTTCTGTTAAGATTGTTTGTGACATTATTTGATTTTTTTGGCAGTATTTATTATTAAATGTTAATTAATTGTAAATATCTTACTGTCCAGACATTCAAACGTATTTTTTTTATTAATTTTTACTTATATTAATATAGTTGTAAACTAAGCATGTTAGGATAACCTATTATTAGTAGGGCAAAAATATAATTATTTTATTTTTTGTAAAGCACATGTTTTTGTATGAGTTGTTGTACCTACTGTTGGTTATTCATTAATAATAAATAAATAGGATAACGCTTTAACAACAAGACCGCCTAAAAATAAATTTAAAATTTGTTCTAGGAAAGGTCTTTTATCAACTTATATTTCATACTTGCAATTCTAGCCTCGATTTTTAATAATAATAATGTCAAAAGATTAAGTCACGTAGAGACAAAGTTCTTTGTAGTCTAAGTCGACTGTCTTAGTTATGTTCACATATTTATAATAGTTTTTTAAACTACCGTTTAATGTTATTTTGTACTGTACTTCGTCTAAAAACATTTTAAATTTCATTAATAATATTTTGCCATCTTTATTTTATTTCTCATAATAAAGAACTTGGGCTTCTGGCTTCTTGTTTGTCAACACAATTCATGAATAAGTGCATGAATAAGATTCTTATCAAAAGAGCTTCTAAAAATATACTTGAATAAGACATCTTTTGATTGCAAGTATGAAATGTTAATACTTTTCTATAAATATTCGTAATTTTTGTCATTTTTAATATACAAGTAGGTAAGAGGAACTAGGGTGCCCTACCTTTGCACGCCGGGTTTCTGTCCGTTCCAATAAAGGTGCGTGTTAGTGATCAACAAAAAGTGCGCGCTCATAAACCTACACCTGGGTCACATGTCTCGGGCACTGCTATGGTTCCTTCTTCTGCAACACGATGGACCCCGCACTTGCACGGTGAATCCATGAAGGAATCCTCTTTAATAAAAATAACTTGTTTCCTGAATAATATTTTTTTTACTAGTTGCTCAATTTCCACCACAGGCTAAATGCCCGTGCCATTTTAAAGTACTATGTTGTATTCGTTATTTTCGTTCACTCTTCATTCTTATTGTTTTTCTACCTGAATAATATTGAGAATAAAAAGTTAAACTTGAGGTAGGAGTAGCCGACTCTGACTAAATTGATCTGTATAATCTCTTTTCTTTCTTCTATTAAATTTAAATGCTTTAACTACCTTCCTGTTTTGAATTCTCATCTCCATCACACTTGAATATATATATTTTTTAATTTGCAGCTTACTAATCCTGCCACGGGCTGGACCTGACATAAAATACTTGCTGGGTTTTGTCAGGACGCAATTTTCAACGTCTACCACGGTGTTACTCATTTTTCTGCCAAAGGTAAAATATCCAATTACTCCTACAATTTACATCGCCTGATTCTTCTTTGCTTCTTCTTCTTTCTTATGCAAATTTTAAATGTCACTGAAATGTCATTGAAAACACACTTGACTATATTAAGTGCCGATAACATTTAAAGATAAATAGAAATTTTAAAGGCGGAAGAAGTTATATCAAGAGAAAGGCCTTTCCCAATCTCTTCCATCCAACATGATCTTGGGCCTTGTCAGGCATCTATCAAGCTCTTCCTGCCATCTTCTTCGTAGCCGTCCTCGTCTTTTGTTTCTATAAAGGAAAGAAGTTATAAAATCCTAAAAAATTACTGTGCTGGTCTAAAAGATCTTATTGTGAGTAGGTACTGCGTGTAGTGCGAGGCACAGGCGACACATGGGACAGCAGAGCACGTGCACGCGGCTTGCCTGCGTCATCCTCACTCAACGGTATAGGACTCGTGCCCGACGAACCACCCGACCTCTATCAGGAGAACGAAGAACTGAAGGTAACAGAAACTCACTGATGCCTTCGTTGTTCAGTCTTGGGGTACAGCTCCCGATCGCGAGGAGTTTCTATAACATTCGAAAGTCTCTAAATTGGGAGACTATTCCTTGGTAGTCCATAAAAACTAACAAAGAAGACATCCCCTGTATTGATACTCTTTACACCGGGAGAGTTTTCATCACTTTGTCACTTCTCGGTAAAGAGGCGAAAAACAAAACTTCTTACCCCGCCCAATCATTTGTGAAATCAGTTATCAGCTTAGGGACCTTCAAGAAAACAGCTTCATCATTCCTCAAAGGCCGGCAAAGCATCTGCGAGCCCCTGGTGTTGTGGTTGTCCATGGTAGTCACTCAAGTGAACCGCCAGCCCAATTGCCCCTCGTTATTAAAAAAAAAATTCTGAAAACCTTCTGAAATTTTACGAGTGGTTTTACTACGTTTACACGTAATCTTTGAATTGCAGGAGGAAGTGCAGAAACTGGCAGCACAAATCGAATTCATGAAGATAGTACAGATGGAAATGCACAACCGACACTTGCGGCCACGGCCCGGCGGATACTTCAGTTCTAGCAGCAACGCGCCACAAAGTCCGATGCATGCTAAGACTGTAAATATTTCACAAGTAAGTGTCATATCATATTAATTTAAATATATATTCTTTAATTAGCCTATGGTGTAACAGCTGGGTAAAGGCCTCACCTTTCTTGGTCCACTTTCCTCTTTACCGAGTCAATCTCATCCACAACTTCCCTGAAATGTCATCTAGTTCTTCGAGATTCCTCTTCCTCGGCCTGTGTGGATTTCGGAGACCATTGGGGGGCATCCAGGAAGTCGCAATATTGGCCCACCTTTGCGGGTCCATTTCAATGACATTCCCAGTTCAACTTTGCTGACTTATTCTTCAAATATTTTATTAACACGCCTTAACATGCACAAACAAGGAAGCATAGCCATGCAGTATTATTCTGGTAATGATTTTGTGGATGAGTTGTGTTCCTACTAGTGAAAAGGGTTGCAGGTGTGTGCATGTTCAAAGCTAAAATAGACCATTTGAGCCACTGGAAAGCACACCAAGGAGTCAAACCTCGTGGCTCTGCCGTCCAATAGTGTCCCGAAGCTGTCGCGGAAGCTGAACATAGTTGATTCCTTGGTTGATTGATTAGTGTTACAAGTTCTCTTATTTCCACTGTAAGGCAGTTCATATGCTTGTTTTCCACGACCAGATAATATAAGGAATTGCTTAATTTGATTATGGGCTATTTAAGAACTCTTGACGTGTCACAGGAGAGCACCGAGTGGTCAGGACCTGTGTGACTGATAGCCGTGAGCGACAGCGGCTGGTACTGGCCGGGGCCGGTGGGTCGGCGTGTCGTTACTTCAGTTGACCGCCGGCCGCCCGCCTTCGTTTGACATGCGCACGCATACACTGCCACATCGCCATATTGCGCCACATAGCAAAATTGCGACACATTGCCACTATACAACATTGCGCCGCACCGCGACATATTACCACTAAACAACATTGTGCCACATCCCAACATTGCTTCACATTGCAAAATTGTGCCACATTGCGACATTGCCACCATGCAACATTGCGCCACTTCGCGATGCAGTTTATTGAATTTCCGTGATTAAGTTAAATAGGAATTCAATAATCGGCTCTTAGGAAATTTAATTTCAATAAGAGTTCCATTTACCAGAATCATTAGTACCTACTTTGACTTTAAAATATTACGCTGGATCGACAAACACTTAGATAAGCTAAAGTGTTAAACACTCGCTTATCGTTAGATAGTCTTGTATTGGTCAAAACTGTGTCTAGTCATTAGTGCTTTAAATAGATAGATAAATACAGCATTGTGTCATATATTTTATGTATAACTTAATTGTATATTGATTTATTGAAATGAATAATTTAGTTAAAACAGCAAGTCAAATAGTATGTACTAGTAACATAATATATATTAATATAATGTATGAGAGAGCATATCATATCAGACGGTTTTATGATAACTAATTAAACAATATTTTTATTAAAAACTATAGACAGTTGCTAACAGTGTTAGAATAATATTAGAATTATCTTAGCTAAAATTACGCGTTACCGTATAAGTATTTTCTTCCACACGATCATAGTCAATTCAATTCCTGGTTTATGGCTCCTGTCTATGCCTACTGGGCGTAACTTATTTCGCCAATGTCACGTTACCTGAAGATTTTGTCTTCAGGTAACAATGAAGGTCGGTGAAGGCTGAAATAAAATCTAAATTTTGACACATTACAGAAATTAGTTGTTAGAAATAGTCACTTAGCGTTGAAATGTCTTTTTAACTTTTAAAAGTTAAAAATACTTTTAATATTAACCATTAATTTCTGTCAGTACCCGCATTTATAACAGTAATCAATCGCATCTACACCAGGGAGCGTAATTTTAGCTAACTTATCACAATCATTATGCTTACAAATGCAACGCGAATGCAAATACTTGCTGTTAGTCTAGTCAACAAGTGATTTGTCAACAAGTATTAGGTATACATAACTTTCGAGAATCCGGACATTTGTTATGAAACAAAAACAAAAATAATTTAGATGCGATTCTGAATCGAATGGTACCTCAATCATATTTTTAGGAGGCGAAAAAACTTCCACCTAAAAAGCACTTGTTGACTGGATAATCTAATGCTAGTAAAATGATTTTAATTGTATAATATACGGAAGGAAAAATTATTTATTCTAGATTATAACTTTTATTTATTGGATATTATAAAATTAAAGAATTTTTATTTGTGAAATAATATATTTTATTTGTGTAATATTAAATGATCTATTATTTTAAAAAAATAATTTTAATTTGTTATTTTATAGTATACTTACTTGTTGTTATCATAGTATATATTGAAAAAAAAAAAAACAGTAGGACGCGTGTTCATGTTAGAACAGACAATAAAATCTAAAATGTTACGTTTAAAAACTTTAAAATTATTATCACTTTATCGTAGTACAAGGTGTTATTTCATTTCTAGTATTATTTAATAGGAAAAAAAATGCATTAAGAAATAAATAAATATTTCATCATGATTAATATTTAGACTTAACAATGTGTAAATATGAATCGCAAAGCATAAATTCTAAAGAGTTGTACATAAAAATTAGATGTTAGCTTTCTTTTTAGTTATTTGTGATAAATGTTGATATCAGTTTTTTAGTAGTTTTTAATTTTTCTGCTTAATTCTAATTTAAAAACCATTGCATGTTCATAATAGTGTATAGAATAAGAATAGTGTTTCGCAATAGACACACAAACAATTATTGATAAATTAATACAGAAATCCTGCTTTTGAATTTAAACCTGACTGTCATATTATTTGCTAAGAGTCAACAAAAAGTAAAACTTTTATTAACGTACTAGTGTAAAAGCCTAAGTGCAGTCACTTTACTTGGAATGAATTAGTTTTCCTTTCCACTAATATCTTCTTAGTTCCTACCTCCGATCATACTATTTCTATGATCTGTGATTCCTACAAAAATTTTAACTGCTATAGCAATATTTGCTATTATTTTAAACAAGGCAGACAAATTAATATATATCAGTATGGCGATAGTA
>JANCMC010021608.1:2505465-2641079 GCA_024363005.1 Charaxes varanes
GTCTCGTATGTATCGTGGTCACGAAGGACGGAAGTTCGGGATATCGGAGAAAAGGTGTCGCAACTCAAGTGGAGCTGGGCAGGACACTTGACGACGAAGAACGACGAAGCAGAGCTTTGGTCGTCCAATAACTAGACGACATAACACGTGTCGCGGGTCGAAACTGTTCCCAATTAGCTCAAGACCGAAAAGAGTGGTACAAACGGGGAGAGGCCTTTATCCAGCAGTGGGAACGAATTTTCGTTCCCACTGCTGGATAAAGGCTGTGGATGATGATGATGTATTGTGCAGTGAGATAGATACAACTTATAAGTACAATAGTTTTAATTGAAGGTTTCGTTGGTGTGTATCTACACTAAGATTATTCTGACCCCCCAAGAGAGATCATGCTTGTCTATAAATATGAAATACAGGAGGCATAAATTTCTATAAAAATGTCTCAGTAAATTCTATAACATTTTTTTATAAAGTACTTTGCCTTATAAAGTGTCTGTACATAAATTATTATTGTTTAATTATATATTCGAGTGTTTAGACAAGGAGTAAAATTGAAAACCTGTTCCTGTTAATTTTTAATTAGAAAAAAAAAACAGTGTTGTACGATATACAGGTAATGGGTATATTTATTATACAATATTAGTTGTCCCCGCGACTTCATCCGCGTAAAATTAGGTAAAAAAATAGATTCAGTTTTACCGTGATATATATCATTCCACGATTAATGGGCTATCTAACTCTGGAAGAATTTTTCAAATCGGATCACTAGTTCCTGAGATTAGCGCTTTCAAGTACACAAACAAACTCTTTAGCTTATATATTAGTATAGATATAAATAATAAGCATATACGCATTATTATTCTTGTAAACTTATATAAATAAACAAATAAATGAAAAATATATTAAATTTGAAAGCCTTTAGTTGAATGGAAAATGTTAATCTGCGTATCATATTATCCGTCTATTGTAAGTCAGAAGGTTATCTGAAAATAGTTTTTACAGAGACTACAGAGCTCGCTATAGAAAAGAAGCAAGGAACATTGTTAAAATTTAATCCGTGGGCCGCTTTCAATTTTAACATTATAACTACAAGAATATCTAAAAAACTTTCTGCGTATCTATACTAATATATAAAGCTGAAGAGTTTGTTTGTTTGAACGCGCTAATCTCAGGAACCACTGGTACTATTTAAAAAATCTTTCAGTGTTAGATATCCCATTTATTGAGGAAGGCTATAGGCTATATATCATCAGGCTAAAATTGAAAATAATTTTTTACCTAATTTCACGCGGAGTCACAGGCATAGCTAGGCGCTAATAAGATAAGACTCCTTACCGAAAACGTATCGTTTTGGCTTCTCTTAAGCCAAAAAACAGTCGGGTAAAGTAGACAAGACACAAAAACTATCATTAAGAAGTTAATCACAAGTTTCTTCAATACAGAGCTGTTGCAGTAAATACTTATTTTATTCTCGTTAGTAATTCAAGTCAAAGGTTTTCGAAATATTTTGTATTTTTTCGTGTTTTATTATTGAACATGAATATTAGGGTAGAGAAGATGGTGGGCACAGTCACTCAATTATTGGCCAATTTTCGCCTAAACGCGGGTCAGCGTATGAATTTATAAGGATCGATAAAGAGCATTCCTACAAATGATATGTTTATAAAATATGTCACTTTGATAGATGTTTTTTAAGCAGCAGTGGATATAATATTATCAGGATTTCGATCTCCATAAACCGTAAAAGTGTGACGTCACAAGTCTATTAGGTTCGTAGATGCCTACGAACCTAATAGACTTGACTCCATCGTATCCACCACGATGCACCCCCCAATTCATCGTTTATGAATATACTAACTTTTCCTACGGCTTAACTTGCATCATTGTTGTATACTTTGGAAAAGTATATTTTCTGGATGAAAGGTCACCCGCCAGAATAGCTCACAGATAGCACTATTTTCTCCTGCTTACTTTTCATTTATCGTTATATTTTTGACAATTCAAACAATATTTTTATAATTTATACCCTATTTGTTATTCTGATGTATAAACTATATTATTATTAAGTTTTTCCGTGGAAGACCGTCAAACATACATCCATACATCCATGTGTACAAACTTTCGCCATTATGATATTAATAGAATGCATTAAATATACATTATAAATATATCAAACTACTAAAATAAAACCACACGCACACCAACACCAAACGATTTACATACACAAGTATACATTTTACTATAAGATGGTGTCCAAGCAAAATCTTGACGACGGTATTGTTAGTTGTCAAATACAGCATTATCATTGTGCAAAGAATTACAATTTCACATAAAGCGTGACATCTAAGAAGGGTCTGTTGTGGGCCTAGCACGAACATTTTTATCCTTAGCAAAGTCGAGTCATCGACTTAGGATGAAAATGTTCGTGCTAGACTCACTGATTGGACTTGAAATAGTGATTGAATTCGTGCGTTTATGATAAATCTAATCGATGACTGAGATGGGAGATCAAAATCATGTTCTTATTAAGAGGGCGTAAAGCACAAGCGTAAAGTTATTCAAGATGGCATAAAATACCCCCTGACATTGTAATAGAGTTATTATGCTATAACTATTATGATTTTTGACTGAAATTTTATTTTATATAAGTAACATTGTAAATTCGAAATTATTTTAAACTTAATTGACTTATAGAAATATATAAAACAATTCATTTGACATTTAGCTTTATATAATAATGTTTATTATATGAATAAATGACACTACTATATATAATAAACATGATACTCATATAATAAACTTGATAATAATATAATTTGATAAGACACAATAATAAAATAATTACTAAAACTATAAAATTAAATGTCATTAATTTAACTCTAATTAAATTAAGGACAATTAAAGGTTGCGACATTTGTCCTTTGTACATAGAAGTCTGACAGGTGCAGTATTTCTTAGAAAGGTATATTAACTAAATAACAAATAATAAAAAAGAACACAATTACAATAAAAATAAATAACTTTAAATTAAATATTTAAATAAAACCAAACGATTTTTGCATTAATCTCTCCATAAACTCGCATTTTAAGATACAACTATTATGGGATTGATTGATTTAAAATTGAAAAAATAACTATATTTTTATGTATTTATTAGTATATATAATAAGCATAAATAAATAAAAAATAGCTTGCATTGTTACAAAAAAAATGTATTTAATAATACGTTTATATCGATATCTGTATCTTTCGCATTACTAGTATTCTAACAGGCGTATTATCAGTAGTCCTTGCTTGCAGCCTAATTATAGGCAACGAGCCGACTCGCCGACTGGCAACACGCAAGGACGCGCGGATTAAAGCAAAGTAGTTTAGTTTCTCATGCATGTCATGGATTTCCGCAAAGTAACGCCTGATTCTATCAAAGATAAGGATATAAGAATAAGAAAGAATAAGAGAAAAATATGACATACACTAACAGGTACTCTTTTGACATTTTTATTATTATATTCTTTGATCCTTTATTACTTTTTAATCGAATTATAATTGCACTGTGCTATTGGCTGTTGTACTTAGTCGTATTTATAGTTCTAAAATAAACAGTGTAATTAGCGTTCAATGAGAGTTTATCGTTAATTAGAGCGAGCAATAATTATCGCCGTATCAAATAAATTGGTTACAGTGTACCGATTGCTGAACTCATTAATACAATATCATTACGTTGCTAAAATACGACTAAGGGACTTTCGTACTAATTATGAGTATCACAAAAGTCGAAGTTATAATAAATAATAAATATATACAGGACTATATGACACACGGACGTCTGTTCCTAAGGTAGACAACTTAATGCCTGTGTATTAATTAATAACGCTTATATTGCTCTGAAGTATTTTATAGTTAGGTACACAAACCAATTTAATTAAAAACCCTCTCTTACGAGGGGTAAAGGAGGGTTTTCAATTAGGCTAACCGATAAAGAGTAAATGTCTGGCGGTCTTAAATATGAAGAAGCTCTATGAGGACTCCGTACTTATCTACCATTTGAATTTTAGAGATTGGTTAACTATTAGGGGTTGTGGGAATTCGCAAGCCTTAAAAGAAACAAGTCGATTTTTGTTGTTAATTTCAGTAATAAAAACATACAAACAAATAAATATAACATCTACCTACTAATAAATGTAGCCACTATTAAATCTACTAATATAAAAATATTAGTAAGTACTTGTTTTTTCTCATAATGGAATCCAAGCAAGATTGTTTTTGTAATTGTATAACAGTATGTTTTGATAAACATATAGAAGTTAAGTATATAAATTTATATAAACCAGATATAATATGTTACAATGTTGAGTGGCCGTTGGCGTGTGTCGTATAGCCGACGGTCTTGATCTAGAATTAAAAGTGCATGTCCCTTAAAATTTGTGGTGGTGGCAATGAACTGTTAATATTGTAAATACACTTTTATGTCATAGGGCACCTATTGATGTTACAAAGTATGAATACTGCTTAATATTGTGCCTTTATAAAAAACTATGTGATGTTAGATAATAACTTAACTATAATAAATTAAATGCTTCTATCGACACCTTGGTTTTTTATTCGAGATAAACCCCTACACGTTTTGTCCTAATTTCGTCATTCGATAATCTTAATTACACCATTAACTGCACATCTTGAATGCCAACCCCATGAAACAAACCCCTATGCTAATGCGGCCAAATTGTTTTACATTAAATGACCTACTTAAAAAGCTTTGTGCTTAAAAAAGCCGCTAGTCCGGTTCCACTGTCGCAAGTAACCTCAGTTTAACTTAAACTTTAACCGATGCTTGACGCAATGCAAACCATGTTTTTATACGAGTATCTACGTGTTTTGTCTACTCTATATACAAGCTTTGCTTGAATTATTAAAATTACTACGATCTAAATAATAAAATCAGACGCTTAATTACAAACTGACCTAACTCAAAAAAGCAGATTTTTGGGAAATCACAAAAAAACCTTACGTAATTTACGAATTAATCTGCTTATAATTCGATAAAATTGGCATTAAAGTAACAGATTATGTATTTTATTAATGGTTAATGAAGTGATTATTAATATTAATATTTTATTTTGCTGGCATTTTTAACCGACTTTAAAAAAAGAGGAGGTTATCAATTCGACGCGTATGTTTTTTTTATTATTATTTTTGTCATTTTAGTTAAAAACTTATTATACTTAAGAAGACAATAAAGGTTGTATCTTAGTGTTGAATGGAGATATCTAAATAAATCTTAGATTGGCTGATAGAAGTATTTGAAGTCTTTATCTTTAACTCACTTTAGACCTAAAACGTAATCGGTCAGTTTATAATTAAGCGTGCGATATGTCGAAAAAATTTTGTTTTAATAAATCTCCATCATTAATCTCAAAACGGGAGCGCGTTCATAATTTCACGTAGTATTTGATCGTTGCAAAATGTGGATGAAAAAAAAAACTCTTTTGTATTAAATATTGCGATCTAGTTTACAAGTTGTGAACATTTTTTATCGTACTTTAATGACCAATGGTAGCTTTCAATTTCTTTTTAATTTTAAAAATAAATCTTATAAAATTTACATTTGAATATTTTTATCTTTTTTTAATTATGTAAAAACGTCAAGGCTTGCTTTTAAAAATCATATAAGATTAATGAAAATCATGTTAGTAAATTTTGCATTTAAAAACATTTACTAGATATATTCACTATGTATTAAAAATAATTATATTAGCGCAGAAATAATAATGTTCTTGTAATATTAGATCGCTGTCCTCTTCAAGTGAGCTTAAAAGCTTGTTCGTGAAGTTGGTGCGATAACAGCCTTAACAAGGCCGGAGTTCGATATGGCTACCTAACGGATTTCAGCGATAAACGTGTACAGATTAAATGACAAAATTTCATCGAAATAAAAATAAATGTCCTAACACAGACTGTACAAAGGTCATATTAAATGAGCACATAAAATGTAATAAACCCAGAAAATGAGAGCAAGATATAAAAGCCGTGTTTTCCTTACGTTTCACTATTAGCCCTTCGTATTCCAAGTCCCCTTATAAAGGCAGTAATTATTTAACGGTCCCACTCTACGTCACGGACTAGCGTTAGTGACACAGGGTCCTTTTATCAGTTAACATAACACCCTTATATCGTTGAGGGTGTAATGAAAATAAGGGTCTAACGAACACCTCTCGAAATACCGAGCAATTCTCGAAACAAAAGCGACTAACGTAATATATTTCGAATTTTCTTTGGAAAGATATTCAGTAACTTTTTATTTTAAAGAGTTATAAGGAATGCTTTAGTTGTGCTTTATATTCACGTTTCATCTTCAACTCAATGAAAAACTTGATTTTCCGTGATAGATAAAGGAAAAATGGTCACTGCCAATAGTTGAAGTTGAACAAAAAGTGAACTTAATGCGTAAGAGGTTGCGGTAACATCCACTTTTAATTATATATGAGTAAGGGATGGACGAACTCATTGATTAGGGTTGTTAGCATTGAGTGGATCGAGTTGAGGGTAAAACATCATGTTTATTAATGTACTGTAATTTATTAGCAGACTCCCGCATTTATATATGCAAATATATGCCGCTGGTTGAATTTATTACTTTTATTGTATATAATAACACTTGATTTACGAAAAGACTTTTCATAAATCGAGTGTTATTGCTATTTATTCCGCGTTATAGGAAGACGCGTTGTAGGAGCATTCTCGTACAAAGAAGAAAGAAAGAAAAAGCATTTATTTCAACCGAGATACTACAAACAGCTAAAGATAATACAAATATAGAATAATTCTTATTGGAAGGCGGCCCTCAAGATACAGGGAATCCTAGTTTGGGGGCCAATACTGCTTTGATTAAGTGAAATGTATATTTTGTATTATTATTATTATTCATAATTAGAGACACTTCATAATTAAGCATACATCTATCTGTAATCCTTATATATATACTTACTAGCGAACCGCTCCGGCTTCGCACGAGTATAATAAATATAAACCTTGATCTTGAATCACTCTGATTATTAATGAAAACCACATTAAAATCCGTGGCGTAGTTTAAAAGATTTAAGCGTACAAGAACGTGAAGCTACTTTTACACTATAACAAGTTAAAAAAGATAAATTTTCGACTAAGCATGTTGTGTGTGCTCTTCTGAGATTGTTGATCTGTTTTTGATTATTATTATTTTAATTATGCCTGATGACACGTAAAGGCTGAATTATGTTATACACGTGTATTGATCACCTATTCTACTGGCAACGTAGATTAATCGCCACGTATCTTCTCAATTATTTACTCTTTTGAACAAATGTAAAACTATTATTTTAAATTTGAATGTTGACACAAGTTTTATTGTAAATTGTATTATTTAATGGGGTATTTATATGATGTAAGCAATATATTGAATGGCGATATTAGTAAATGGAAAGAATTTGTATTATAATACTGTCGATTTTAAGATAGTCCCCCAAATGATAAAAGACGAGGCATCGCAGCGAAGGTATTACAAAGATGTAAAAGGACCGTGTAATGGCCCAATTACATCCTTCGGGTGTGCGTCGAGATATTGCTTTCCGAAATTACTCGAGTGAGGCGCAAATTAATATTGTAAAACTGAACGATCGCTGGGTCTGATAACCTAAAACAACAGATTGATTTTAGGCCGAATCGGGCTTTGTCTCTATAAATAGGTCTTTAAAAGGGATTTCTAATTTAAAAATAATATAATAATTACTAGCCGTTCTTAATTTTCGTACAAATTTTCAAATTCACCTATCAAATCACTACTAATTTAAGAATATCCATAGCAGTTCTGTTCCGTTTATAAATGAGTAGTAAAAAATATCTGTATTTCTAAATTATAATATAGTAATTAGTTGTCTAGCGGTTATCAATTATTTTTTTCACACAATGTACATATATACAATGTTAAGGGCGTAATTGTATCTTATTCCATATTACATTCATCTCAGAGAAAAGTTTTCTATTTGTTCTAGAATCTGTATTGCTTCTGGTTTTAGAGAGATAGATCACTGCGGGGGAGGATTCCGACCGGTACGTTTAAGAGGTGCTATATTTCCTCTTATTCTCTCCCAGTTTATATTTCTCGGGATGTACCGTAACGTACGTAAAAGGAAAACTTGTTAGTGCAGCTTTCGTAAACTTCAGTACTTTATTCTTAAGCAATTGTATTTTCTTTTCGGTAAATCGCGGGATATTTCTAAGGTTTTGCACAGAAATGGAGTAATCAAATAAAGCGACTCTTGATTCCGAATATATTCTGGGTGCACATAACTTGCCGTTCTGTTGTTTCTCAAGATCCATTTATTTACTTTAGGGTAAAATAAGCCGTTGCGGCAGATGCCTTACGTTATTTTGTACAAAACAGGAATAAAAGGATAGGTTATGAAAGGAAATAAATATAGCACCAGATACAAGTAATAACGCGTACCCTGATTAACAACACTATACGCACACAACCATAATACATGGACTGCGTATACAAAATTGTTTAAAATAGTAATTAAGTATATTATTTATTACTACTTGAAACGGAACTAATCGAGAGGAATTTCTCTGATCCCCAACTGCGCGAGCCTTTGGCTCACTACTTGTGACATACTTAGGCTCCCATAAAAAGGGGTGGTATAATTTATACACCGGGACTATATATAAACGTTTGTTGTTTATCTTGGGTATCTTAAAATTTTAATTTTATAAACTTCTAAGCGGATTTAATGAACATTTGTCGACACATGAAAAATTGGTATGAAAACAACATAAGCATGTAACATATTATGTCGATTCAAAATATTGTTTGCAGCCCTTGAACAGCAGGTGATACCCCTGGAAAAGAGTAAGACTAGAGAGTTTCTCGGTAGATGTATCATCGGTGTGAGTCGGTGCATACAAGTAATAAGGGTTTTTATATACTCCTAGTAGATAGTTTTCTGCTATTAGTAATACATGAAGGATCTCGAAACCGAACGACGTTTTAATGTAAACTATATAACCTGTGCTTAGGTACTGTACTTCTTCTTCCAGGGTCCGCTTAAATCGCAGAGGATGTGGTTGTGGAGTGAGTTAAGACGACCAACTGCCCTCTGACGTTATCCTCGGAACCGACAATTAATATCGCTCAGTGACATTAATTGGGACTCCACCGTTTTACGTGACTTCCGAAAGAAACACGAAGAAGGTCGCACATTACAAAACCAGCGATAGAATGGTTCACCTATCTATAACCCGGCCGCGGTAGAAATTACTTAACCTAGCGATCGACTCAAATGCCGGCCTCATATTAATATGCGACCTCCTCTACAGGTACTGTAACTTATGCTAATTAGTTATCCTATAGTGTGTTTCCAAATTGGTGCTCCCATCTTATTCCCAGATTTCTCTATTATATACAAAGGCTTAATTACTATCGGATTAGAACATTGAATCTTTGATCAAAATACAACTTTAGAAGAATGCTAACGCCTATGCATAATACTGTCGTTACTTCTCCAATTAAGCTTTTTTTAAATTCAATGCGAGGATTCCTCGCGAGACTTTTTTTGAGATTTCCATTCGTGCTTTCCCGTTCAATGCTTTAAGCAAGTAGATACTAGGATGACTCCACTTGCAGAAGGTTTAGCGTAAGACTATGAGTCGGTATAGCTATATGTCGCAAGCGGCCAGCCCCAGGCCTGGGGACGATCAATCTGGGCGCCGGCAGCAGCTGCAGGCCCGAGCCGTCGCCGCGCGGCATTCCTTCACCAGACGCGCCGCTCGCCGGACGACTACCCTGGTAAGTCTTTCCTGTCAACTTGCACTCGAAATTTTCAAAGTGTAGATCGCGCTAGTTACGGAGTAAAATACCTATACATGTATTTTAGTTTAAAATGTTCTAATTTAGGCGAAATAATTTGGTAACTTTTACTCAAAGTAAATATTGTACATACCGTAACTTTTAAAGTAATAAAAATTTTGGACGACTTCTAAAGTAAGCTTTAAGTTAGCTTTAAGTATCAGCTTTTACTCGATATTTTAAAAGCGTAGATCGCGATTGTTACTGACAAAGTACTTTCCTCCACTCTTTATATTCTAGTCGATAGTAAACCAACGTTATTCGTTTTAAATTTTTAAAAAATCGTAACTTTTACACAAAATACTTCTTTTTTGACGGAATATTTACTTATAATTCTTTTTTTGCGTGTTGAATTACATAATTTTGTAAATTGCTACAATTTAAAAAAAACGTTTCCATGTGCTTTAGCCCATCTCGTGGGTGCCGGTATGATAGAGTTTTTAAAATTTCAGTAGTGGTAGTTTTTAAATCAATACTTTTATGAATTGTATTCTATATCTAAAACCATTCTAAGAAAATTATGATCCTTACGTAAGATGTAACCTGTGCAGACATTTGAGTAGTACAATAGAAGTACGCAGCGGCTTTTGTACGAGTAACTTTATACGAGTGCTTTGAGCAAAGTACATAATGCTCAAACTTTCGCTTCAGGGCACGCTCACTAGATAATTTAATTGAAAGTTACGTACGAGTGCGTCAAGCAATTGGCTATTTTGCTTGCATTTTTAAAAATCAAATTTAATAATAGATTATTAATATGAATTTTATGGTAAAATATTCAAATTGTAGATTTTACGCTCGTCGCTGAAGTTTTTAACGTAATTAGTAGGTTTATACAGTTCCAGCTTAAAATTTTACGAATAAAATGCAATTAATAAATGTTGTATCACCGAATTATATAATAAAGTCTTACTAAAAATTAATCTAAATCTTAATTAATCTTTAAGTATTTTACTTGATATGGTTGTTCACGCGTAAGTCTCGATAAGGTTACATCCAAGTGTGCGTTGTTACAGAAGCCTATAATTAAGCCCCCGCTCGTCCCTTTCCCAAAATTTAATTAAATTCACAAGTATTCGGATGACAATAGAAAAATTTGGTACAAAGCTCGACGACCGCACTATCTAATTTTTACTCTATTGTTAATGAGAATTAATCTAATCGATGTTCCACCAAACTTTAGCACAGGATCTTTTCATCTTATCTGACCCCATATTCTGTAATATGAGCGTTCATCCATTGATCAAAAGCCAACTACAATCGTGCTTGAAAATTTATCAAACGCACCTTTATATATGATAAGTTTTGTTCTCTTTACATCCCTCGTTTGTACTTTCTAAGTAAAGTATAAATACGTATTTTAAAAGTAACGCAGGTCGGTTCTATTATAATAACGTTAACGCTGACTTATTGAATAGAGCAATTTATACAAATTGTATCGATAAATACAAGACGATTATAATATCTTGCGTTGTGCGACCAAACGTGGACTAAATTTTACTCTATTACATTCTGATTAAATTGTTTTATTCTTAAACTTGAATTCTTAGTAGTATCATACAACGAAATATAATTTGGAAACTAGTTCTCAGGTCTGTAAACCCTGGAGCCTCATATACACTTGATACCACGTTGAATAATTAAGACTTATAATTTCGAGCAGACATAACGCCAAAGGAAGTGGAAATCATCACTTCGCTCGTCTGTATCTTGTCATCTCAGATTCAATCGTGTAACATGATATAGCTCTAGACCTCAGGATCGAGTGTACATGCCCGTCCTGTTGTAATAAATGGTGGCCTCTATTTCTGTAGGTAGGCGTTAGTCATGGTTAAATAGCGCCCTGCTCTATGTTAACAAAGTAACTAGCGATTTGTATGTATATTATGCTTACTTGATGTTAAGGCTCTGTGATCTGCTTCAGCTGACTTCGCTGCGCGAAATGTACGCCTTAGGTTTTAGTCGCAGACAGGAGCGTAGTAGCAAACTTAAACACATTAATCATCTAATACATAAAAATCATGTGTCTATTGGCAAACCCCTCTGTAACGGCTTGACCGATTGTTAAAAATTTCTTTGTACATACTTGGTAGGACTAAAAATCGGTTATAAAATATTTTTTTAATCCTTAAGTTTGATATTAGGCGAACGAAGTAACGGAAAAACAAATAGTATAGTTATGGATATCAAAATTTATATATCTAAACTAATATATAAAGCTGTAGAGTTTGCATGTTTACTTGAACACGATAATCTTAGCAACTACTGGTCCTATTTGAAAAATTGTTTTAATGTTGGAAAGCCCATTTATCGAGAAAGGCTATAGGCTTTATATTCGTTCGTTATATACGTTCAAGTCTTCACCTAATTTTACGCTGACGATGGCGGTAACAGCTAGTTATGAATAAAGTTAGTTTACCCTCGCTTAATTCTACGATGTATCTGTTCTTTAATTTTAAGGTGAGCGAAGTAGTCCTGGAGCCATATAACTGTAAGGCAATCGTTTTGAGCTCCGATCTATTGTTTAAGCTACTTCTATTAGAGTGAGTACAGTCTAAAAATGCACGCTCCCTCCAAACCGCTAAGTCGCTAAACCGATCGCACGATTAGTTGATCTTGCAGTCCGTGGTTGAGTTTGAGTTTACAATAAAATCGCTGTACACACACAAGCGAGCGTTGCAATTAATATTTACTTTCACGCTTTAATAAAATGGATTTTAGAGGACACATGCAAGGTTAGACGAAACGCATTATACAAGCTTTTAAACTTAGTTGGAGGGAAACGAAACTTTAGCCCTTTTAGTAAAAAAGATATGGAATCCAGGGGGAGTGAAGACATTTTTCAACATTGTATTCTATTTAGCGTAGTAAATATATGAAATGATTACAAAGTATGCCAAGGAGCCCAGTCACCAAAGGAGGTTAGGCCAAGGGTCCCGTTCGGCACGTGCTAGTTAGCGCACGCTCGCTAAGCCGTGCCCAATCTACCGTACGATAAAAGATTTATAGGATATCAAATGTCTGCTAATACGAGTAGATGTAAAACAATGAACGTTTGTCTCATTTGACTTGAATAGTGTGGGTTGCATATGTTTCAGTACTGCATCCTTGTAACCGGGTTAGGTTAGGTTTTAACCGAATGCTTTTCATTTCTTTTTTTTATTACAATCTACAGTGGTTTGAATTAAGATTAACTGAATATTTTTTTACAATTTGGATTACTTTACCATTTAAAAGTTTCTTACGTCTTTTTAAACAGTAAAAATCTTGAAAAATACTTGCTTTGAGATTAAACGAGACTTTTAGTGAAAATAAAAAGCATTTTTATATAAATAGAGGATTTTTAAGAAAATAGTGGTCGCATTTTTAATGAAAGCTAAGGAAGCAGTTTCTTTTAAACACGTATGCATGTGCCAATTGGGTCAGTCGTCTTAACTTTCTGTCAAGGAGTACTAGCGTTGAAGGCAAAGTGAAATAATTATACCAAGGTGAGGAAAACTTTAATATTCATTTAATAGTAAAAAATTAAAACTTATAATAAAATTAATAGTTTTAAATAATATATTAATTGTGAATTACGGTAACATTTTTTGTGCAAATGGACCATTTTGTATTGCAAAAAGAAAAATACAAAAATTTAATTTATATAAATATTTGTTTTAGAAAAAGTGAAACAACAATACGTTTATAAACCGATAACATTCCTATCAATTTCTGATTTATATTAAAATAAAACTTTTGCCCTTAAACCGCCATCTATCGTAAAATATAAAAACTTTCGTGTCAAACTTAGCAATGAGACAGAGTGCCCTTGTAAAGTCACCTAAATGTTTTGTTAAAGTTACAACAACATAAAATAGATGGCGCTGTTCGACACAAATTATTTTCCAGCATTTATATTTTCATAATGACAATTTTTTTCATAATTTTATAAAAAATATTGTTATGCTTTACTAACATGAGGTTAAGGTTAATTATTACTACCAAATATAATCCTTCGTAGGTCGAATTCTCGTTACCCCGGTCTTGTATCAGGGTCTGCCAAGAATACAGAGGATGTGGCTGTGGGACGTGTTAGCATGACCGATTTCCGTGATCTTCGGAACCTTCACAATCTCTATAATCTCACGACTAATTATTTTTTATGTTTGTTATAACAAAATATTCGACTGGCTGAACCGATTTTGATGATTTAAATTCTTATTAGAAAGCTGTTGCTTGTCGTGTGGTCCTATTTAAATTAGGTCCAATTTTGACAATTTGACGTTTGTTTTTTTTTTATTATTGAATTTTCATATTATTTTTTATAACATAACCTCCGACTGCCGACGCCCATAGACAACCGGAAAGCTCGATGTATTGTCAGCCGTTGTAAAGGGATAGAGGATTATTGTAAAATTTCTGACGTATACATTTATTTGCGTATAAGCTATCAGAAGCTTTTTATGGACTTACTTGTTGCAATAGATCGCTTAATTTCACATTACTGCTGGTCAATTGTACAATAGACATTCCAAGGATGTACTGGTTACTTTAATAAATTATTGAGGTTTCACACAAAAAAATGCAAATGTGGAGTAATTTACAAATAAATCCTTTATAAAAAAAATTATAAAATATAATTTATATTAAAATATTGCACACTTAGCACGCACATAAAGCTATACCTGAAAGAATAAATGAATTGAAAACTTTATTCAAAAAAGTTACACAACCACAAAATGCACACAAAAAATATTTCAACAATGACTTACAAATACAAACAAAAAAAAAATGGTTTGTAAATTTTTTTTTTCATTTTTTTTTAGTTTTTTTTTATTTTTTTTGTTATTTCTATACTCAATATTAAAAACAGGAAAGATTTGATTCTTTGTTTGTATTGAATAGAATCTGAAGCCACTGGAACGATTATTAAAACATTAGAATCCTACAGTATGCCTGATGAACATAGGCGATAAAATATTTTCAAAAAATTTAGGGATCCGTATGAAAAGTTCGATAATGAAAATACCCGTGCGAAGCCGGGGCGTTCGGGAAAAGTGCCAAAAAAGTTTTCCCGATTTTCACAAAATTTTACAGGTGGGTCCGGGGCAGTCTGGGGATTACAACGATACCCTGCACTTTGTCCTCCGACGTAAATTCGGGGTTTTTTGGGGAGTAAAAGGGAGTTGACTTTTTAAAAATTTCGTAGCTAAGTTAAGTATAAGGTTAATTGACAAGAATTTACTATATTATTACTTTAATGTAACTAACACTTCTAGTGTCTATTATTAATTATTTATTGACCACTCTATCACTAAGATAAGCTGGACTTATTGAACTGCGCGGCCTTTGCCACTCAGTTCCTTCGAAACTCTGTTGACAGACTTTATTGTTTTTTATATAAGACCAGTAGTTTTGTACTACGAATAAAATTGCGACATTACTGACGAGTAACCTTATACATTACTTTATCTTACGTAAATTAATTGACGCTGAGAGTAGCCCTTTACACTACTCCCAGTATATACTTTGACACTTGACGAGACCCTCTAACATTTACGTGTTAAGTTGATTACTTTTACGATGATAAATATTCAAATAATATTAGCTCAAGAAAAGCTCTCGACACTGCCCTGTGTGGAATAACATCTCTGTAACTTGCTTGAATTGATAGAACTCGGGGACCACACTTAGTTGTTAGGCATATTATACAGTTAGTTATGACTATAGTTATATTAATATTAGAATAAACATAGTCCTCGACTGTATAACAAACAAACAGCTATATAAAGCTGAAGAGTTTGTTTGTTTATTTGAACAAGATAATCTCAGAAACTTCTATTCCGATTTAAAAAATTCGTTACCCACTATTTTAAAAATAGCTCTTCCAAAAAAGGTGTTCAATACATTTTCATGTTAAAATTGGGAAAAGAAAATTAGGCTCAATTTTAGCGGGATGATATACAGCCTATAGCCAGAAGTATAGATTTTTTTTTTAAAGAATATTAGGAATACTTTTTAGCTATGTCTAATATTCCCTTTTCCCCTCCTACTAAGCTTAAAGTTTAATCATCCAAAATATAATTAAAAGAATTACACAGAAATTTTGACTCTAGACTTTGATTTAATACTCTTAAAAAGGAAGCCTCTTCACTATGGAGGTAAAAGTGCTAAGAAGCTTATATTTTAATTTAAAAAACAATAACAAAAATCTATTTTGTGTTTTATAATTTTATTGTCTAAAAACATAGAACTACGCTAAAGTTTGTGTAATATTATTTTTTAGTGTTAACTTCTTGTTTCGTAATTCGACCAATGTTTTCTTTCAATCTTTATGCCTAAAGTTTTTAATATGCTAGTGCGTAAAAAACAACTTATCTTTAAGCTTAGTTCTTCTAGAATTCCTCTATGTACATTAGCAAGTACTAATTTGTATTGTATATGATTTAAATAAAGATATTTGAAAATAAAAACAAAATAACAAAAAAAAAACATTAATAAAATTGGCGCGTCGTTCTGCGTTGTGTCATAAACAAACAGGATCGGAGCCTTTCTCTATTTCGCGGCAACACTGCCTCTAGAGATGCTAAATAAACCTTGGCCGCTATAAGAGCAACCAGCGCAAAACGTAACGTAATAAATGCCAGGGAAAACGTGGTGTAAGCTGCGTATTCGTGTCCATTGAATGTTACGCCATTGTCAAAGGAAATATTTAAGGAGGATATTATATATAATACATAATACAACTTTGCGCCACTAATAAAGATGCAGAATGAATTAAAAATATATACCTTTAAAGATAGTAAATGATTATTAGCGCTATAAAAAGAAGTAGGTAATACTAAATGTAAAAATACATTCTAGGGCTAACATGACTTGGGTTGCGGAATCAGGTCCTTATTAGGGTTCCGTAGAACTACAAGGAACCCTTATAATTTCGCTCTGTCCGTCCGTTCGTCTGTCCATCTGTCTGCTCGTAAGGTGGCCAACCCTCTAGCATTTCCAAACTATCAGACGTAGAGACTTGAAATGTTCCATGTTGATAGTACATGTTAAAAACTCATTAGGAAAATTATTCTGAACGAAATCGGACCACTTTTGAAGATATTTAAGAAACACGTTTATAGCGTATCATATACGCAACCTTTAAATGTAAGCGTCTCTTGACACGCTTTTGGCCATTTCTATATTCTAAAAGATAACGAGTAAATTTCAATAAAAAAATTAGAATATTATGGAAGTAAAACTTCTTGGGCGTGCGAGTATATTTTAAAAGATGCGTCAGCGAAAATACTGTGCCGGTGAAGGTATTTCTATAACGTTTTATGTCTTTCTTAAGGAAGTAGCCAATATATTTGTAAGGATAAGCTCTTTATCGCTCAGGACCTGTGACTGGAGTCATTTCTTTGAGTTATAGATGAGCAATGACTACATAGAGAGAATACCTATTAGGAGTAATAATAATAATTAGTCTATAAGTTGCTATCTTTGAAGTGACACTTCTTCGTGCATGGGTGCATTTGTAAGTATCTTTTCAGTTACTTTTTTTATTTAATACTAGCGGACCCGGCAGACGGTGTCCTACCCGAAAATTGGGCTACTTACTATTTATTTCTATTATCCTATATCATCGGGAACGGGAGCGGAAACGGGAACGAGTCCTGTTCCCGCTCCCGTTCCCGTTCCTGTTCTCGTTTCCATTCCCGTATTATTAGATTCAAGAACAGTGCGTTATATATTGATTTTATAAATCAGTCTCAGGTGGCCTTTATCTGACACCTGCCTTGTATTAATCTATAGAGGTGAATCAAAAACCTTCGGGATCATTTTACGAAAATTTCACGAACAGATGAGTATGAAATTTGGCACAATTATAGTTTATATAAATCTTCTTAATAATATCTTTAAAATATGCACTATAAACATATTAAATTCTTAAAAAAAAAACTGACGCACACCCCTAAGTCAGTATAGATGCCAAAGGACAACTGTAACACCAGAGGTCTCGCAGATGCGTCGCCAGCTTTTGAGCAATAAGAATGCTCTTTTCTTGAAGGTTCCAAAGTCGTATCGGTTCGACAAAACTAATGCTGCTAACTAAAGGTCAAAGAAACATTGTACAATCAAAAAGTTTCTAGAAAATCGCACCTTTGTGGACTTTAATACATTGCGTCGGAGTGATAAAAGTGAAATTTCAAGTTCTGACGAGACTTGATTGCGGCGAGGAAGACCGTCTGTTAGCGGACTTGCTTGTTATAAGAATGGAATGGAAATTAAATCATTAAAAGTTATAATTATTGCATAAAATTCACTAAACAATGGCTTATGGTTGGAACCTCTAAAGGATTGCGTAAACAAAGATAATATTTATTAATCAAAAAACTTTCTGAATAGGTACAAAACCGTTCATAGAGGTGTCAATAGTGGAACGAATAATGGAGCACAGCAAAGTGCGCCAGTACAAATACTACAAGGTACTGATACAAGAGTTCCACGTCAAGGTGGACATGGGGCTCATCAACGCGCTCATGGGCATGTTCCCGCAGAAGCTGCTCACGGAGCAAGAAGCTGTGAGTACACTAATTGTCT
This sequence comes from Charaxes varanes, assembly GCA_024363005.1. Lineage (NCBI taxonomy): Eukaryota > Metazoa > Arthropoda > Insecta > Lepidoptera > Nymphalidae > Charaxes > Charaxes varanes. The sequence goes on from JANCMC010021608.1 coordinate 2,523,917, forward strand.
ATATTTCGTACCGTTACCGTTAGGCTAGATGACTATTCTTCAGAATCTAGTGTCAATAGTGTACCCTACAATAAACTAAACTTAAAATATAAATATTCAACGAAATACAAACTTTTGCTTGGTTAAAATTTGCGTTTTTATAAATCCATTTCAATTTTAGCGTCGAAATACCCTGTACTGTCATTGCGTTTTTTTGACGTAACGTCTTGCCAAACAACAACAAAAATATTATTGTTATACATTTATAATATCACAATTTTATATGAGGAATGAACATCCTGATAGTGTTATTTGGAAATAAATGAAGTTTTAATGTTGTTTTTGTTTTTAGTTGGACGCGTTCCAACTTGATATCGAAAAAGCAAATCAACCTTTGGAAGCGTTGGCCGCTATTAGTGCTGCTTCAGACCTTAAAAACTTCTACGACAGTCTGCACTTATCACCGATAAAGGTAAATATTTTAAATTAATAGTACTTGCAAAATGATTGTTAAGGTAAAAACAGTGTTTATATGAACTACAATCGACATTATTGAATTGTTATTTAATAATAGAGATCGCCTGGTGGTCGAAAATCGGTCACAAATCTTAAAATTTGCGTAGAATATGCATATTTAAAGCTTATATGTACAAGATTTAAATTTTTGGTACAACGGCATTGTAATATGATGGCTTTCATTCGATTTTATAGTAAAATGTACATATGTGTGTGTAAATGGTTTGGCATTGGTATGTGTGAGGTTTTATCTCAATATTTTAATGTATTAGTAATGCATATTCTGTTAAAATATGAGCATTCGCACACATTCCTATTAAATAAACTATGATTGTGCTAAAGTTCATACTCCTCCGTCCGCGCAATTTTCTTAAAATGGTACCAAAAGTTTTCACTTTACGCATTAATATATTGGTACAACTAATAAATAAGTCGTAAACAAAATGTTAATAATATGATTTAACAAATTGTATGAATGTATTTATATACTGGAAAAGTTTTAACGCATGCATAAAATTCTTGTGTATGAAAAAAGTTTTTTTATATATATTGTTATAGGAATGCAGAAGGTGAATCTGGTGCCTCATTGATTTCAATTTGCCCTTTTATATTTGAGATAATAATGCTCTTTGTTATCTCAGGTACACGTGTCGTTTTCATTGGGCGGCGCCACCCAGCTGCCGACATTCATTGGCACAGTGTTGCAGAGTATAGGAGTCACTATGACCGACATGAACGACATTGTATTCAAGTATGTATTTTTGTTTTATTTTATTAATTAACAAAATATTGCCAGATAATATTGAACGATAAATTTTTTTCTTGCTAGTACAGTACAAGATTTTAAGTGGTATTCTGTTGCAAATTATATTATAATTATAAATTTGAAGTTAAGTGAAAAAAAAGTAATAAACATTGATTTCTTTTTATTGAAAATAAGGATCGGAATGGGAATATTTTTTCTGACAAAAAAATGTATTTTATAGTAAAATGGGAATTAATTAATTGATAGAATCACACGTTACTTTGCTGATTGACATGCATGAAAAATTAAACTAGATTACTTTGCTTTAAACCGCGAATGAATACGAGGGAAAATCGGTGTAATGCTGCAACACGAAAGCTACAGCACCGAATCCACCGCCAAAGCAGTCAGTCAGACTTTACGAATAACCTTTGTAGAGTCTATCTCTTGATGATGCTTCGGTGTCGAAGCGAAACATGCGTTGAGGCACATCGGAAAGTCAGTGTAGTACTGTGCTTTGGTGGCGGATTTGGTGGTGTAGCTTTCGGGTTGCAGCATTGGTCATACTCATTTGCGGCTTTAAGCAAAGTAGTTTAGTTTCTCATGCATATCATGGATTTCCGCAAAGTAACCCCTGATTCTATCAATTATTTAAACTAGGTTGCTTAAATCCGCGAGTGAATCCCATTTACTTGGGACTCGAGCCTTCTTGTCCACTCTCTATTTAACACGATTTGTTTGGTAAAAAATTTTTCATTTAAACCTTGTTAAACAGGTTTTCATTTGAGCATATAAGTAGGAGGGGAAAACACTAGAAAGTAAAAACAGAAAATGTTTTTATTTTATATCATAAATACATTTAAGTATGTGAAATAATGAAAAAGTATATTTGTATTTATTTGAAATAATATGCACGGTGGGCGATCAGGGAAGCCGGTCGTCACGTAGCGACATTAAAAACAATGGACGCCTCAATTTTTCACCGGCCTTCCAAATACGCGCGCTAATCCCACCCGCAGCCTTATTCTGTAACGGAAATTGTCAAAATTACGATTTCCACTTTTACATGTGAATGAATAGTGACTTTGTTAAATAATACAAAAAAAATATTCCCTAATAAAAACAAATATCAAATGTAGATTACGTCTGAAGGAAAATGTAACACAAGGGTGTGGAAAAAAAACATTATCCTGCGAATTCGTCCACGTGGACCAGTCTAATCACATAATGGTTTAAAAGAGTTTTTGGATAAGGTTTAATATCACAAATATTGCAAATAATGCATTATTTTGAACAAATTTGTTTAGCATAATAAAGGTTATACTGAGCCAACCTTAAAAGATAGACATATGCTGTCGCGGACTTTTATTTAAGACTTTTAAAGGGGAAAAATTTCTGTCATACACGATTTGTTACGAAACTTTAACCGTTTACGCAGCACCCTCAGCTGAAGCTCTCAACAGGAAATAAAAAGCATCCGTTTTTTTTTCCTTATTGAGAGTCATTGCAATTTTTTTGTAATGTTAGTTACATAAAATTCTACGGTTTTCGGAATTTTTCCTATACTCGTATTCAGGGTCGTAACTATAGGGTGGCGTGACGGCAAAATGCCACAAGCCCCGGGCCTGTAGGGGCCCCCGGTCAGAAAAGCTTGGAGTTGTGACCATCCCATTGCCATTTCAGCTTGTTAGTCTTGCTTTATTGTTTATTTTTCCTAATTAATGAGTTAAATGTAATGTTATCTCCAAAATAAAGAGCTGGTGCTTAAAATTAATGACCTTTTTCATAATTTAGATTTTACTATTTGTCCAATATGTTTTCAATATCTTTGCTCTTATTTTGTCTTAAAATATCCCCTATTTCAATGAATGCATTTGTTGCCTCTCCATATCTCCATTTTTTTTAATAAAATTCTAATTTTAATTAAAACTGATTGAATTTTCTTGGCATGAGTCTCAAATGGCATTGAAACTGTCAATCATTATTAAAACATGTAAAAGTTTGTAAAATTCCACTTAAGGAAACTAAGTGCTGTTTTTCAATACACTATGTAACTAGACCTTCGGATTTCAATCCATTATTTTTCTGCATCTGTGGTAAAAAAGGAACTATATTATTAATAAAGTCAACATTTTTTTTAACAGACACATTTAACGAGTCTGTGTCATCTATATTAGAGCGCAAAGTTCGTGGCTGGCTCAGTGGAGTAATCCGCAAGGACCCCGGTTCAAACCTCACCGCCATTAGGGTATTGTCGCACCCACTCCTAATACAAGCTTTAAATTTAAGCATAGTAGGAGGGGAAAAGGGAATATTAGACATACCAAAAAAGTATTCCTAACATTCTTTTACAAAAAAATCATTGGCCTGTACTGGCTATATCGACGTGAAGGCTGTCACTGAAGAGTTTGTTTGTTTGCTTGAACGCTTCAATCTCTGAAAGTACTAGTCCGAATTGAAAAATTATTTCAGTGTTAGATAGCCCATTTATCCAGGAAGGCTATATAGGCTACATATCATGACGCTAAAACTGAATCTATTTTTTACCTAGTTTTACGCGGACGACGTAGCGGGCACAACTAGTTATTTATAAATCATTACGTATTTCTCTTAATTCGTAATTAAACCTATATTTTTTAAAACATTACTTCATTTTGTATTACTCTATTTCCGAACGGATACGACTTAGGGACCTACAAGAAAAGAGCATACTCATATTTTAGCGTGATGATATATAGCCTATCGCCTTCCTCGATAAATGGGCTATCTAATACTAAAATATTTTTCTAAAACGGACCAGTGGTTCCTAAGATTGGCGCATTCAAACAAACGTCTTTAGCTTTATATATTAGTATAGATATAACTTGTAAGAAGATGTATATATATATACATATACATCTAAGGCCTTCTTATAAGTTACATCAATACTGAATACCTGTTTCAGCAAATATATGATTGGATTTGATTGGAGATAATTTAGTTATCTTATATTGTTTATAATGTTAGTTTGGTATTCAATTAAAGCAATGCCTTCTTTCAAAAGTTCAAAAATGACAAAGTAAAAAGGCAATGTAATAAGGTTCGCTTACAAACCTTTCAAAATTCAAAGATTCAAAACGCGTTTCCAGAGCTATACTGCGATCATTGCCATAGATATAAAAGGCAATAGATACGACACCATGGCGGCCATTATATGATATTTACTAGATTATTATTCCGATTCGCCTAAAAAGAAAAGAGATTCAGATTTAAATATATAAAACTAACTAATTATTTTTTGCTTTATAGACATATTTTATGCTCAAAATTGAATTAATACAATTTTGTACTCCATTCTATCTATATTATGAAGATTCAGAAGATTAAATAATTACGATAATGATGAAAGTAGTTAAAAAAAAAACCTTATTCATATTTAGCAGTGTATTAATTTATACTTTCGAAATAGTAAATATTTTTTTTTAATTTTGAAACAATAGTAGCTCAAATAATTAAATACAGGTTCTGATATTCATCTGAAATAACTTTTATTACTTTGAATTTTGTTATACTGAAGAACCAGAAAACAAATAAATTTATACTTTTTTTAAATAATAAGGTGTATAAAAATTGTCCATGTCAATTGCTGCTGATAAGTTAATGAAAAAGAGAAAACACTGCCTTAAAGAAAATGTCAAAAGGTTAGCGAACTTTTCGCTCAAAATAAATCGATCACCTGTATCTTACCTGTTCGTATCCATTGTTTTTAAATAGACAATTATACTTTTGCCTTTGTACTATATTTTTTGCTCATTTTTTATTTTTACTATTATATTATTTTTTAGACGTTCCAATTAAAATATTTATTTAGTTTTGCTTTTTTTTAGTACTCTACTGATTATAAATATAATATCTTCTGCCACTTAGACCGATGAACTTGAGTTGGCCTTCCAAGGACAGCGCCGACCTACTGTTATTTTCCGCAGAACTTGTTACAGCGCTATTATTACCTATGCACTTTAAGGATTTAAATAGCATTTCATGTTATTACAAAATCTTTAAAGGAAAATAATATCTTATTATCTTAAACTAGTATTGCTCCTTCAGTTTCGATTTACAAATATTGAGTTTACAAAATACTTTTTTTAGATTTTTGAAACAAAATTTTTGTAAATTTTTTTTTTTAATAAATAAATATATAGGACTATATGACACACGGACGTCTGTTCTTAAGGTAGACAACTTAATGCCTGTGTTATAGCGTCATTAAGGGCCGGCAGCGCATCTGCTGGCCTTCTGGTCGTGCAGATGTCCATGGGCGCCAGTAGGCACTTCGGTTCCTGCTGCCTGCTCGTCTGCCCCCTTGTAATATAAAAAAAAAATAGTGTTGTTATTGTAAGTGTACTAATTATATATAATAAGAAATAAGTTTTTTATCGATACATCATGAGATGGCATATAAATACTGTCCGTAACTCACACTAAAACTCAGCTCTAGGTTCTCAATAGACAAATGGAACGATACAGCTTATGCCCGTTTGAAAAGACGTCATAAGTGAAGATAGATGATAATAAAGGTTTGAGCCCAATTGTTGCGTCAAAAAACGTTACTTTTAATATCAAAATCTATTTATTTGACAAATGTAGCTTAAAGCTCAATAAGAGGAGAAACTATCCGTAACGACTCTATCGCTAAACTTTAATGTACGCTATTTTAATATATTTTTTTTAATATACGAGTTCGACGAGGTTCAGTGGTATATGAAAACTTACGACATGTTAATTGTGGATAGGACACCGAATAATCAGGATGACTTTAATCGTTAATTGATGTCCATGCCTATAAAACAGAACCTATAATAATGTTATTAAAAAATTATAGTCGTGTCATTAAGAAATTTATCAGCAAGCAGCCGATGAAAAAGTCATTAAACTCATAAAAATAAACGTTAAATAAATATTCAGTTGGAAAATGGTGTCGTGCGTAGGTCACGTTTAAGTGGTCATCGTGCGCCTCCCACTTGAGATGCAATCTATTGTCTTGTGCTTATCAACCATTAGCTGTAATGACTTGGATGCGTTCACGTCATATCAACGCCCACGCTAAACTGCCGACACGCGTCGAAGATTGGATTTGATTATAACTTCTATTATTAAATCCGGAAGTATAGATAGACGTATAGTCGACCGAGAAATTGGTTTTCCACGCTAAGGTCGAATGTCGTTTGCACTTGAATTATTATAGTTAAAAGGCTTTTTTTGCCTGTTATGCATTGCAAACAAACCCGATAGAGTTGGAATGTGTTAAACAAAAAATTATAAGGGAAGCGTAAATCGTAAAGTAGCTTTTTAAACAATAGCTTAATAAAGCGTCAAGAAAAGAGTTTGAAAAGTACTATTTGTTTTTAAAGTACCTTACATACTTTTATTAATATTTTTTCAGTCTAACACTTACCTTAAATAATACTTACCTGTCTCTTGCGTCGTATATTACCTTAGCAGATCGGAATTAGATGTAGATTTCAGCGCCTTTCCTGTTTTTTTAGTACGGCGTTATACATTACATGACGAATTGAAAAACTGACATATTTTGTACTATCTCCGTATATCCGTATTTTTATCTTTACATATAAAGATAAATATATATTTATCTTTATAATGATTTTATAAGATGAAGATAAATATGTTTTTATCTTTATAATGTAAAGATAAAGATATATTTATGGCATATAATGTAGGTAGTACCAAAATAACCTATATTTTAAAATTGTTTTTACGATTCTTGACTTCAGATTTGCTGCCTTCTTCCCCGCAACCATTACACTAGTGATGGAACGCAGGGTGGTGTTGTGAACTCGACCTAATATTAATGAATAATGAATATTAATGAATAATAAATAAGCATTATTTAATATTAATTAATTAACTTTTTGAAAACTGTATTGATTACAACGATTTGCAATTTGATTCAGAAATGCACTAAAAAAATAAGTTCAAACAGTGAAGGTCACATGATGCTTTCAAGTTGCCGCTAAAATCTCTCTATTGTAGGTTAAGCTGTAAACAATTGGCGCAAACAAATGCGTTGACAGACGTCTAAACATTGAATTGTAGCATCGACATTACCAATTCAGCTATAGATCGAAAAAAACTAAATTTCGAAGTATAAAATATAACTTTGGAGTATTTGCCAAAAAAGTATAAAATATAATACACGTTTACAGATTGATTTATATGTAACGGTAGTAAAGAGTTAATTACCCTCTTGAGCGTATTTGAGCGGACTCTGGAAATAGACCGAGTTAACGCTAGGAAGAAGACGAAGTTAATACAGAGTCAATGCAACAAAAAAGTTTTAAAATAAAAACAAGAAATCTAAAAACAGTTTCATTCTCAGTGGTTAATGATTAACAGTATAATGTCATCAGTCATTGAATTCCCACGACCGCGAACGTTTTTGTCAGAGAGTCTGAAGGTGTGGTTTACCGAGTTCGTGACGGAGACAATTTTAATAAGCAACTGCCCAGTATCTACGCGAATAACTTGTCTAAATTACTATGTACTATATTTAAAGAGAAGTATAAGTTAATTTTTTAGAGCCTCAATAGCTCAACGATATAAGGTATGTACTGAAATCCGCAACGTACCCGGTTCAAATCCCCGTTCGGGTATTGTCACACCCACACCTTATACAAGTTTTTAATTTAAGTTTAGTAGGAGGGGAAAAGGGAATATTAGAAATACCTAAAAAGTATTCCTAATATTCTTAATAAATAAATATAACAAAAAAAAAATGTTACCATTCATAAGGAATAAAGAAAAGTTTTTTTATGGGCTATTTCACAATGGCTTCCAAATAAAATTCCAGAAGCCATATTAAATCTATCTATTGATAAACAACGTGTTAAAAACGCGCTCATTCGTAAGACATATTATACAGTCGAAGAATATATTAAAGATTAAACTGCTTGAAGTTTAGTCGCTCCAGCTTTCTAATTTATAGTTAATATGAAAAGATGTAAACTGAATTTTTGTAACTATTATTAAAGGAGTGACGATTTTCCTGCTGATACTTCTCGTGGCTCGACTTTTCCGAATCAATGGTAATAAGTCATCCAAAAAATTCTACTTGAATAAAACATCTTTTGATATGATTTCATTTGGGTTACTGGATGGCCGATGGATGATCTAAACCCCATACGTCAGTCATGGCATCGTGTTCAAAGAAAGACATATCAATATAACAAAACTTTTAGGTAGTATTTCAGGTTGTTTTTTCATGTTTTATTATGATCTTAAAAATATTGCATACGAAAATAACTTTACATTAACTGACCAAAAACAGGTCTTTAATAAACCGCTCTAACTATTCTTATTTTATATTTACTCAGACGTTGTTGGTTATTGTTGTGAAATAAAATTGTAAGAAAATATTAACTTACAAATACCAAATATAGGGCTGAGTTGCTAAAAATTATATAATTCTTGTTTAATATTTAATCTATGTCAACCGCGAAAAAATATGTTGGCGCGAAAATACAATGACAGATGTCAAACAATTGAATCGAGGCAACGGCATTGGGTATTCAGCTCAGAAGTTCTTACGATAGTAGAGGACCGAAACAAAACAAGAACCACGGACTGAATCTCAATAGAATATATATTAAACTACTACGAAATTGAACTCTATGGGCAATAAATAAAAGCTACTTTTCCAATCTAGCTGCAAGAGTATGTATATGTACACATTGTTTGTTTGTCACAAGATATGTCAAGGCTGATTTGCAAAGAAACACTTTCTTTGCATAATGTTAATAAAAATGTTCGGTATCAAACCTCTCAAATACTGTAGACACATTGATTGTTAACTTGTATTTGGCTAGTTACGTATGAAACGTGATAATTTTATTGGCTTTTAAGTCAAGAGCCGGTCTACAAAAATGTTAACGACTGTAAAATATATGGTATCTAGTCAACGTCAAGTAAGTCTTCTACTTTAGGCTGCATAGGATGTGGCGGTGTGGCGAGTTAAGATAACCGATTGCCGCCTGACGCGACCCCCGGAACCACCACGAACTCTACAACCTCCGGACTAATATTACTCAGTGATATTAATCGGGCCCCCTGTTTTACATGCCTTTCGAAAACCGGAGTAGGTTGGATATCAAATATAAACCAATGTTAGAATCTGTCAACCATCTATCATCCAGTTGCAGCAAGAGCTACTTAACCTCTTGATCGGCTCAACTACCGACTACTGGTTAGTCCACTCTAGACCTCCTCAACACAAGAGAAATATTACGATGTAGCTTCGGGATATCCGAAAGTAATTTTCTTAGGTTTTGGGGTTTAAAAATCATCTGCCTACTAAATTACTTCCTACGCACTTTTTGACCTGATAATTTTAATATAGTTTAAAGCACAAAAAATTAGCCTCTGATGTTAAAATCCAGTTAATTTTTCACAAAAAGTTCTTCGCAAGTTTATCTATGCAAGTCATCGAAAAAGAGGCGTAAAAATACACGATAGACAAAAAAAATCTATGAGTACAGATGTCTATAAGGAATGTAAAAAATCCAAACTCAAAAAAGTAAAGTATTTATTTACTCCTAGAGTCTCCGGCGAAGTAACTTTAGATAAACATCTAAAGAATGTTCACTTTAACATAGGGACTCCAGTTCGTGTCTGTTTAATTATTTTTTTTTTACAAAGCTATCTGAAAGCACGATCTAAAGCGGTGAGATTTATAAACTACAAAGATATATAGAGAAGCTTTGCAAGCCTTCTCGTTAAGGCAAATTCGATTTACTCATATAGTTAAATCCTCTGGGTTGGACACAATTTAGCTATTGACCCACTCTTGACATAAAGGGACATCTACAAATTTCGTCATACGAATTTTACAATCTTGTAACTCATCCCCATCCTAGTGACAGGTTTTTCGCTTTATCGAAGCTCCCTCCCCCTTGGTGTGATATCACATAATGAAGAAAACCATAATTTCTTTCTAGTTAGAGATTCTAGAAAAGATAGAAAATTTGAGTTATTGTATGTGACATCACAAAGCTTTTGACCCCCTACAAGCCGATGTCACATAAACTCACATTGCGGTGATATCCTCGCCCCCTTAAACGTGTGTCGTATTTATGGATGGCCCTTAAATAATATCAAATAACAATTCTCAATTAGAGAATTATGGCTAGATAATCTGTCTCTTTTAGATTTCAACTTCAAATGCTATATACGTTAGGACCTTGGTATAAAAAATCGTCATTATGATAGAATCATTATTTGGTAACTTAAATAGAAGTACAAATCGACTATTCTCAGCAACCAATGATAATAATTATATAATAGAGGTTTTAAGCATGCTCTAACTCGTATACACTGACATTAAAAACATCACACAACGTCAAACTAATCAAAGAGACAAATTTTAAAGTGTAAAATAACCCCACGGAAAATTATCCAATAACACAACCATATAACAAAATAAACCATGCGACATGTTCAGCAAGAAGTGATTTGAAACCCAGTTTCCGGCGCCACAAAAATGACAAAATATGACAACGATAGCTCCGACAGACCCCGTGAAGCAAAAAGGGAAAAATTTCATAACTCTTGCACTAGGCATCCAGAAGAAACATCTTGCTAAAGCTTTTAAAAAAATACAGAGTGTCGTATGTTTATTTTAATAATGTCATATATTTATAATGCAAATTTTATATCAATAACACGTCATTAAATAAAGTAGGTTTTATTGTCCAATTGTTAAAATATTATAACGGTTTCCTCCAGTTTAGAGGTGTGTGTAAAAATGTTTTTACCTTAAAAGAAAAAAGGAACCCGTATGTATAATTACACAAAAAATGCTCTGACTATGTCAAGTTAAGAAAATAGTATGAAAAATATAAATCTTCAAATGACTTGGTAAAGTATGACGCGAGAGTACGGAATCTTTAGTGCGCGAGTCTAACTCGCACTTGTCCTGTTTATTTACTTACAAATTTGATCCTTAAAAGTGTAAAACTTTTCAAAAAAGTTTATTTTAAAGTATGTACATATTTTAATCTGTTTATAACCATTAAGTAAACATAAAATGAAGAGCGAAAACCAAAATGTACTGATACTTCTTAAATTAGTCCCTCCTCTTCAATTACCCCTATAACATGATAAATTTATTCTACATTATAATATATTAGCGGCAGCGCCATGCTTGTAGGCGAATTGGGCCGATGATAAAATCAGCGCAAATTTTTTTTAGTTATTTTGACATTGGGACACATATTTTCTATTTCAACCCTATGTTTTTGTCATATCTTTTATACTGAAGTTACAAAACATTAAAAAGAAATTGGTTATTATTAAATTTGGTTGTAGAAATGATACTTTAAACTGCAATTGTTGAAAACTTGTTCGCAATGCTGCAATTGCAATTCTAAAGTTTAGATTTAAGTTTTGGGAAGCTTTTTTTACATGGACGTCTTTCCGTAGAACACGTTTCTCCTCAACAGTATTTTCCAAGGGTTTATTCAAATTTACTATTTTACAAGCACTTTTACTATATATATATATAAATTAAAATGAAAACCTGTTGTCATGCCAGGACAAGATACAGGTTACTCTGAGATTAGATGTTTTACATTAAATATACGCAAATAATTGATAGAATCAGGCGTTACTTTGCGGAAATCCATGACGTGCATGAGAAACTAAACTTCTTTGCTTTAATCCGCGAATGAATGTCGAAGACTATATTAAAGATAAAACCGCTTGGAGTTGAGTCGCTCCAGCTTTGTACTTGATAGTTAACATGCAAAGATGTGAAAAACTTATTTCTTTAAGAACTATTTTTAAAAGAGTGGCTAACGAGTTTCTTGCTGATTCTTCTCGTGGCTCGACTATTCCGAATCAGTGGTAACTTTTAAAATTTTATTATTTTTGTTTTAATTTGTAATTTGTACAATAATTTAATGTAATCGTTTTGGCCTTAGACTTACCGTACATTAAAGTTTGTAGCACATATGTATACCACTGTTGATTACGATTAAATGAATAGAATAAAATTAAATTTGACGATTCAAAAGAGCTCGTTTTTACAAATACTACTTATACGATAATAATACTAATTGTCTACTTGAATAAAATATCATTTGAATTTGAATATGAGATAAAAAAAAAACTCTAATCTTACAATCGGTTCCTTCAAAAGTGTTCCCAATAAGCGCATCCGGCGATTACTCGAGCTAACATATCATTTTATTTCATAATTACTAGTTAATAAGGAGAATTATTAATTTAGCTATTTTATAAGGAAGAATTATGCCGAAATAGTATATTGTTACACGCAGCGCAAAGTAAGTTATTAATGCACGAGTATTATGTTACACGACTGCATTAATTACTCAATTAGACAAGGTGCTTAATCTGCTTTTCTTTCAAGTATAATGCTATCTTTTTCCATTTTTTATAACTTTTCTTGCTAAATATGTAGTATTACAATGGTTATAGAATGCGCGCCTTTTGTTTTCTTTTTTCGGTTTTATTCAGTCAATTTTTATATTCAGCCAGTAACAGTGCATGTGTGACAATAAAGTTTCGCGCTGTTCTGTATTCTAAACAGAGAGCACGTCCTCTGTGATCGGTTTTGTAGTGAATAATAATAAGATTAATGCGTAGTTGAAAGATTTAAAGTGATTTACCGTTGCGTCTGAAAACGACACATGAGTGCGACTGAGTTGGGCGACCAATTGATAATTCTTCCTACCGGTGGTTTATATTTAATATCCGACACCTCCGTGTTTCGGAAGGCACGCAAAACAGTCGGTCCCGATGTCATTGAGTGATATTCATTGTGAAATTGTGGGGGTTTCGGGGATGACGTCAGACTACAGTCAGCCATCGTAAGTCGCCCCACAGGCACATCCCTTCCCAAGCGGTCCCTGGCACTAGACCAGGATAACGCTCGGAAGAACTACATAAAAAAAAAGCAAATAATACACAGACACACACAAAACATAATGTGAATATCGTAATGAATATAGTATCCATAGTATTTAATTTGTTACTTTAATAATGAATTCGTCAATCCTTCCTTAGTTTGTTACTTTTTTCTCTTTTCAAATACTCTGTTCTTTTTCTTTATGTTATTTAGTGTAATCCCCCTTTGGCCTTATTTATGTTTTACTTCGTATAACTCGTTGTAATGTGCTTGTAACGCTGTAGGATTACTAATAAAACAATAAACGTTACAATAATGTTTTAAAGCCACCTTAAATTATATACGCGTAAAGAAATCTTAATAAAATATCTCCTATCACAAAACTATGATGACATAGAGACTACTTAATCGCATCTTATAATATAATACACAAATATACTGAAATACAAACAACACAAACACACACGCGCACACACGCAAACACTAACATACACTTATACACACTCGCACTCACTCACACATATAAATAAAATTAAAGCAAATTAAAATAAATGTAAGTAGAAAATAAAATAGAAAAAAGTAATAGTTAATCGCCATTACATATTTTTCTTATTCATTATTACGAAACCTTTATTGTATAATATTATTATTAATTGAATAACAGAGCCATTCGAGAGAGAGATTTGCTCCAGTTACTGTGTAATGTAATGTAATCAACATTTCTAACTAAATAGATTTATTTTTCTTTACTGAAAACATTGTCTCAATTTATGTATATTTAGTGTTCCCTTAATTACATAAATCTACATAATTAGGTCTTCTATGTCTTCATATACGACACAGACAAACTTGGCCCGCGCACATCTTGGATTCTGCCCCCAACACAACGTTATCTTCAACGACCTGACCGTGCGCGAGCATTTAGAGTTTTTTGCTAAAATTAAAGGGTTTTCTGGCAAAAACCTTGACGAGGAGATCGATAGACTAGTAGAAAAGTTGGATATGAAGGAAAAGGTATAATTAAATATTAATTAATACAAGATCTGAAATAATAAAGATTGTTGGGCAATTTGAGCTCTTCTTGTTCTGGAGAGACAAAATTGTTATATAAATTAGTCCAGGCGGATATAAGCCGACGGAACTGACGCAATTATAACTTGGAATTCACTATAAAGATGACAACTTATAAAAAAGGAAAAAACTTAGATATTAAACTCCACATGGATAAATAGTTTACAATTACAGATGCACTATCAAGCTCATGGATTGTCCGGGGCCCAAAAACGGCGGTTGTGTGTGGGTATCGCTCTGTGTGGGGGAGCACGCGTAGTATTACTGGATGATTTAATTACACTGCCAGTTCATAGAACCGAAAATTTTAAAGGAGGCTTTAAATATTCAGCATCGAAAATATGGAATTATCTACCACCACCCATTCGTAACGCTAGATCCCAGAATACAGTTAAACGTCATTTAAAGCAATTTCTACTAAATAAACAACAAATAAATAACTAGATATAAAGCCCTGTATAATATATATCAATAAAATGCACGTGCGGTTAATGAATAATATGTAGAAAGGTGGATGTGTATTTCATGTGATGGTAAAAAAAAAAAATCATCGATGAGGTGATCGTGGCGTCACATTAAAGGTTACGCCTGAAAGTCAGCGCTTCAGTGCTCAATAGAATGCTGCATACAAGCTGAGGCGTAGTCCTTTTTGGCCAAACGACCCCATGTCATTATGTAATTATCTTTTATTGTTAAGTAGTTTTAGAATTAGGGTCTGTTTCTTGTTTCTTTTAATCTTTTGTTTTTTTTCTTGTGCCAAATAAATTATTTTTGATTTGCCGGCTTTATGCATTCGCTATATCACGCAGTATTTAGACCTAACGCCAGTTATCCCGGGATTAAAGCCACTGAGATTTCGGCTGTCTTAAATACTACCAGGTTTACTTGTGCTTCTATATAAATACTACATTTATATCCTAGAAAGTGTCAATAGTTCATATTTAAAAGGCTTTACTCAAATTTATATAAGTCTTTAAAAAAAGCTTTATTCGTATGGTAGATAGAGAGATAGACAGATAGATGGATACATAGATAGATAGCGAATTCATTCATTTATTGCTCAAACTATGTACGATATAAAATGGTCTTCAAATAATAAAGTAAAAACCTCACTTTCAACCCCCCACCCCCCACCCCCATCTTTAAAGCGGCTCAACCGATTTTCATCAAACATGTGCAAGAACACTGGCACATAAGTCACCTTTAACACAAAAACAAAACTAAATTGAAATCGCTTCATCCCTTCGGGAGGTATGATGGCACTGACACACAAACACACACACGCACACAGCTACGCTAACGGTATCTGTAATTGGATTAACAGAACAATCTGTATTCTATTTACTCTTATGTCTTAAACAATATTTTATTAGATCTATTTACGTCAATCGCGTAATGTTGCGAGATTTGCTTTTGTAGACAAGAGACCTTTATGTCAAATTTTAACTTTACCTTTTGGTTTTATAGTTTATTGACGCACACAATGACTATGTTTATATTGTTGATGTTTATATTTTACGCATTCGTTACTTTTTCATGTTATGCATCTTTTTGAAGGTTATTTTTATCTTTGTTATGGCTTGTATGTTTATGTGGTTTAGGTGTCCGTATTTTGATATTTCACCGTGCCGCCTTGCATATTGCAAAAAGAATAGTAAAATGTTATTAGCTTAAGTCTGTATTTTGGCAAAAATATTTTGGCAATTTTCTTCTTCCTGTCTATAAGCGACGATTGCATTTTTGGTACTAAATTGTC
Source organism: Charaxes varanes (assembly GCA_024363005.1). Lineage (NCBI taxonomy): Eukaryota > Metazoa > Arthropoda > Insecta > Lepidoptera > Nymphalidae > Charaxes > Charaxes varanes. The sequence continues at coordinate 2,539,904 of JANCMC010021608.1, forward strand.
TGACACACGTCTGATGGCATTAACATATTGGACCTACGTCATATTCAATTTCACTAGTGTGAAGACGGGACAGTTTGCTAGTATAATATTATTTAGAATTCCTTTACTGTCCCTTACAATATGTGTAGATCTTGTGCTTTAATTGCCCAATCCAGGATAGAATAGAAACCTTCTCAAACCAATCTTCTCAACCGTTGAGCTATTTGGTCTAAAATAGACAAAAATAGAGTTGATTTTTGTAAAGTAAGCCGAAATAAAAGACACACTAAATTGGGACAAAAGTCTTAAACCAATTTTATTTCACGCCTACACCTTAATACAACACTGAGCTTCGCAGACAATAGACAAAACACTATTTTTTAAATCTAAAATAATTGAGAAAATAGTTTTTTTTTAATATATAATAATAGTTCAATACTCCTAATTAATCTATACTAATATTATAAAGAGGAACGGTTTTATTGTTTATTTGCATTAAATAGTCTCTGAAATTACTGGGCCGATTTCGATGGAAAATTATTTCACCATTTGAATGCTACATCATTCCTGATTAACATAGGCGAAATATTTAAAAAGAGTTAGGGATTTGTATGAAAATTTCGACAGTGTAAATACCTGTGCGAAGCCTGGGCGGGCCGCTTGTATATTAATTAAATGTAAAAATGACAAAATCGATCTTTGTGGAAATCCATGGAGGAGGCCTACGTCCAGTAGTGGACTCCATAAGGCTGAAGGAAGGAAGGAAAAATAACTCTATTTATTATGTATTTACATTTAATTCTCTCAGCCAATTTTGATGAATTTTCGTATAGTGATAAATAAGACTTTGAAGAAAGACGTAGGCTTTATTTTGTTGCGAAAATGGAACTGAATTCAAGGTGGTCGAAGTCACAAGTTACAACTAACAAGTGTACTAAAGGCAAATACAAAGAATATTGAATAATTTCAATTGCCAAAACTTATAAAAAAAAGTAATCATTTGGGCCAATGAACCAATACGTACGTGGGCGTCGGTAGCCACTGAGTTGACTTTATACCACAAACGCACAAACAATCACAAAACTTTTTAATTTTTTGTCTATTGTCTGCTGCTCGGGTTATAATACATCCACGTTAGTTTCAAACGAAGCCTTCTCGTAATGGAATGCGATCTGAAAAAGAAACACCAGCCGCGTCTCCTGGGACTTCACGCTGTATCATTGAACGTTATTGGAGTGGAGCATCTGTAAGTGGAATAGTGAATCTCTTATAGTTTCGCCTTAATGTTTACATGTGTTACATATTTGTTTTATTACAGAATAACTTCGATCGATCCTCTGGCATTGCGAAATGTGGGTTCACTCTACACCTATTACCTTGTGTTTCGAGAAATTGTTCGAACTAATACCGGCAAATGGATTCCATCACAGGACAACTCCTCACCCTCATCCGCGTGCGATTCATTTGGAACGCCTTTCGCATAATTCCTCTGTGGAATCAGTTGCCAGCTTCAGTATTTCCGAAAGGATACGACTTAGGGATCTTCAAGGCAAGAGCATACTCATTTCTCAAAGGCCAGCAACGAACCTGTGCGCCATCTGATGCTCATGGGCGGCGGTAGTCACTTATGTGAATGCCACCTGCCTGTTTGCCCTTATTATAAAAAAAAACCTGTGTAACTGGGACCTAAGGGGACCCATAATTTTTACCTATATACATATATATTAGTACGCGAACTAAATTGAAATGCCTTTGTTTATATTCGTCTGTATATGTCACCCTATGTGTTGACTGTAAATTGGGTCGCTTCGTGATTTGGCCGTATCACAGCTGCTAACGACATTTCCGGGTTGGATATTAGATTTCATGCTCATTCGATTTCGACAAGAATTTACTTAGTACTCGCTTGTTCTTATTTTTATTTGAGTAAGATACCTACTCGTAATTTTAGCATTATATTTTTTATCCATACTGTAATCCCCCATATAACACGGTGCTCTTATAACGCATTAAAATTATTCTATAATATATAATATACTAGCAGTACCCTGGCCGTGACCTAGCGTGGGCCACTCTTATCACTGAGTGGTTAAGGAACAGTTTTTGGATACGGATTAATAACATGTTTATAAAAACATCTTTACAAATAATGCGTTATTTTGGAGCAAATTCGTTTAGCATAAAAAAATTTATAGTGAGCCAACCTTAAAAGATAGACATATGCTGTCACGGATTTTTATTTATAACTTTTAAAGAGGAACAATTCTGTCATATGTAAACTTTTTCTAAGTGGCTTCCATACTTTTATTTAACACAAAGAAAAATTAGTACACAAAAATGCTTTTATTACTCAAAGTAGAAAATAAGCATTATTAAAATTAAACTCTTTTCATTGACCGACCGTCAAAATTCCTCTTCGAATTTCTTTTTGGCGGGAACTTCATGCAGAGGAAAAACGCACCGACCCATCATAAAGCAGCCTGTGTTGCGATACTTTAACTATTTAGGCAGCGCACGCAGCGGAAGCTCTAAAAAAAAAAAACCTCGAATTTGAAACATTCTTCACTGGCGCTCCGCTCCTACTGGATCTAGCGTGATGAGATATAGCCTCTAGCCTTTCTCGATAAATGGGCTATCTAACACTGAAAGAATTCTTGAAATAAGACCAGTAGTTCCTGAGATTAGTGCGTTCATTTAAACAATCAAACTCTTCAGCTTTATATTTTAGTATAGATATTACGCGCATTCGGGACCTTACAAATGCGATGTACGAGAGTAATCGTAGAGCGCTTTTTCCTATAATGTGGAATAAACCTACCGTTATAGGGAGAATTCCAGTTTAGGATGGGATCTTATAAATAAAGGCATTCCTTTCTACAATACTTATTATATTCAGTATCTTTTTGACCAGAAAAATCCCTTTTTTTTTCATAATTGACAATGTAACCAGTCAATCTTTTTTATTTCCGCACCAAATAGGTTACAGTTCGCCACACCAGTATACATTTACACTTAGTTTTCCTGTACGTTTGTTGTAACGTAGGCTGGTAGAAAGTGCTTTTAGCATTATAATAATAAAACTTTATTATCCCAAAAAAAATATTCATAAAATGTATGCAATAAAAATGGCCAAGAGCGGGTCCAGACACGCTTACATACAAGGTTTTCGTATCTGATACGCTATAAACGTATTTGTTAAATAACTTCAAAAGTCGTTGTTCGATTTCGTTGAAAATAATTTTCCTAATGAGTTTTTAGTATGTTTTATCAATATGGAAAATTTCAAGTATCTACGTCTAATAGTTTGGAAATGCTAGGGGGGACCACCTTACGGGCAGACGGACGGACGGACGGACAGAGAGAAATTTTAAGGGTTCCTTATAGTAATACGGAACCCTATAAACATGTTACAATATGTATTTAGACAATAACAAAGCGTTGAGGTAACATACGTTGCCGAACTAATTAAAACTTGTATTTCAGCAACCAGCGCCGTACCCAACTGATATATAAACTAAACTACTGGAATAAAATACTAGGATTGCATAACATTAGCAATTAAGTTTGAAATTTAATGACTCTAGTAAGCATAAACCTCACCTTGTTGTACAATTTGTTTTTTTTTTTTAATCGTGCAAAAAAAACGAATGTGCTTTAGACCGAAAACTTCTTTCGCTCTATGAGAGGAATAGAGGACGATAATGTGTTAGCGCACAACTCTTTCTTTCTCCTATAGTGTGATACAGATAATAAACCTGCACTATGACTAAAGATATACGAAACGTAACTGGCTATAAGAGAAAGAAAATATGTGCTCGCACCTCTCTCTGTATTGCTCCTACAATAATATGAAACTTAACACTCTCTCTTTCTATCTTTATTAACTTTAATCCCACTAAACTTCTATTACCTCTCCCGATCACATGGCGAGTCTCGACCCCCCGCCGTCGAGGTTAGCTCGGCCGCGAGAGGCTCCGGCGTCGATCAGACGAGTCCGACAGGTTGCTACAGCTACCAGCTAGCGAACAAGGGTTTGACATTATTGGTTACCGTAGCGCGCGTTATCGACGTAGCGGCTAGTCTACTCTATTACATAATTATTTATTACTCGGTAAACATTTGTGGTTGTTTATAACATAGATACATAGTTTAAGATAGACTAAGGTACTTGGGAAGAATGTACAGTGCTCAGACAAGCCGTCAAGGCTTAAGGGCGCGAAGAATTCTAATGTAAGCTTTTGTATTGTACTAAGAGATGAATAAATGAATGAATGAATGAATGAATGAATGAATGAATGAATGAATGAATGAATGGATGGATGAATGAATGGTTGAATGAATGAATGAATGAATAACTGAATGAATGAATGAATGAATCCCGGTAAGTGGCGCTACGATTTGATTTCATAAAAATATATTTTGATTTTGGGTTTGGACAGGATACCGTCTAGTTAACTTGTTTTATATAAAAGCAACCAACCGTTTAATACATCATCTTGCTTTATATTCAACTGCCGTGTGACGTCATCCCCAGAATATCCATAATCTCAGAACTAACATCACTCCGTGACATTAATCAGGACCCACTGTTTATACGTGCCTTCCGAAATACGAAGGAGATCGGATATTAGAAAACCAATGTTAGAATGGTCACCCATCTATCACACGGTCACTTTAAGTACTGCTTAACCCAGCGATCGGCTCAATTGCCAACCATTGATTAGCCTACAACGGTACGGTTAATTATACAACTTAAACATATATTTAAAACTGCTTAAATTAAACTAACAATTGAAAATACATTAAAACGAACAAACCAAATCTATTTTCCGATGTATTTTTTCTATCTAGCTACACACCAGGATGTTATGCTCGCAGTATTGCCATTCTTTCATATTTATGCCGCCACAGTGCTCATGTTCCATAAAATGAGCATGGGAGTCAAGATTGTGACGCTGGCCAAATTCCCTTCAAACATTTTTAAATCAATGCTAGACTTTAACATTAATTTAAGAATGAAGTATTAAGTAACATATCTTAGGACCAGATGTACATGTGTTTATAATCCTATGTAACATGTTTATTTGTTTACTAGTTACCCGTCTATGCTGGAACATGTTCTTTCTGTAAGGTTATTAAGTGGATTAAATGATTTAAGATTTTTATTTCTTTATTTATTTTCTATTCGAAAGAATAAGTTTTAAGTTGGCAAATGAAAACTTAGTGTAGCTTTTTGAATTTTAGTTATATTTATATAATAATTAGCTCTATAACCCTATATGTTACAATAGGTAATAATAAGTTATACATGTTTAATACAAATATATAAAGTTATCCTATTCTAAATTAATAATAAAAATAGGTCTTGTTTCAAACATAATTATTTTAATAAGTAGTCTGTATTTGATATAAACCTACCAAAACATTGTTTTGATAAAATATGCAGTTTTATGATTTTACTACCCTTTAAATTTGATTTAAAGGTTTATAAATTTGAGAATGTACAGTCAATTAAGGCATTAACCACAACACCATCACTAGACGTGACAGCATTGCCGCCACTTCACGCCGATCTCATGTGAGAAAGAGGTACCGGTACCCGGGCGCGCTGGCCCAATTCGGCTACAAGCATGGCGCTACCTCTAAATAAAAAATAATTAAGTTAGTAGTAGTATTTTGAGCTACTGTTTTAACGAGGAGAGTAATTAATTTGATCAATGTTTATTTCAATACGTACTACTTTTTTGAGGAATTTGAAGAAGAACAAATAACACATTTTCGTTGTTTTCAGACAGCTCAAAGTGTTTGTACATTTCCGTCCTTGAAGTCCACAAAGTTCTACAAAACCTTGTGAATTTACACAAAGTCCCCGATCCCGCTACATGATCATTCAAATGAAGCTATGTCTAGCTCCGGCGTTATACATACATAAAATTCATTTTTAACTATATTTTTTTATGTTACAATTGGCAAACGAGCAGGCGTTAAGTAAATACCAACGCCCATGGACATCTGCATCATCAAAAGGCTCGCAAAATATCTTCTCTTGTGAATAAGAGATTTATACTATACTAGCTGCTTCCCGAGAATTCGTCCGCGTCCGTTTTACGACCCTTAGACTATACTAAGTATAAATTGCCTCCTTGCCTAATTTGATCTTTGTAGGTCCCGCGGTTTTCGAAATTTCATATTAGGCGACCTTTCGCTTTTATATTTATAGATTAACATATATCAATCACTTATGTGGATGCTATGATATGTCTTTTGTGCACTTGATAATCCATGAGAGATAGTAAGTCACTGGTCACGTAGTACATCTGCCATGAGATGGATTGATCAGATTAGGGCAGCTGCAAACGTGGAGGCAGGAAATTTCTTCCAAATAGCATGGGTTTGTCTGATTTGGTTTGAACAAGGTGTAGATGAACTCATAAGAGGCAGGCCAACGACAGCGTTACAATTTTTCGTCATTTTCTTTCGACACAATTTATTCAAAAAATGTATAGAATTATCATTAAAAACTCCTTAAATTTGGTTAACCTCGTCCACTCACTGACCGTGGAATTTACCTCTCGAGGCTGCCTCACGAGGCTGCTCGTTCTGGTATGACACAGCTAATCACATATCTAAAGGGAATTCCTGGGTACTTTATTACACAAAACAAAGGAATACAACAGACGGACAAGGAATGATACGAATTTTTGATTCGGTACTGGCTTCGGTACTGAATTTTTGAAAAAAAAAAAAAGCCTCTATAAATTAAAGAAAAGGCAGTAACTAGAAATAACAAATTGACAACGTTGCATATTTTATTAATAAGTCAAAAGTGCAATGGTAAAATAATGGAATTTTGTATAGGAAAACATTGTTAAAACTCAAGTACTGTTGCTTTTTCTATATTTTATATTGCACTACCTGTTTCTCGCGACTTTGTCCACGTAATATTAGGTAAAATATTGATTTAATTTTAACGGTTCGGAAAACTAGTTTGACTACTAAACTACAAGAAGTTTTCGACAGAAATGCTAAACCTGTAAACGGTAATAGATAGCGATCAATCAACGTCGCTTCTCCTCAACGTCACTGGACTTGAGGATTGACGATATTTTTAATGTTTTCCTAACTAAAATTCAGTGGTAATTTCACATCAAGGTTTAGGTTTAAAGAACTTTATTTCTCAAGAACTATGTTCACTTAAGAGGAGCTTAAATTTTTTTTAGAAGTTAACTTAAAAACAATCAAAGTGACTACAGGTAAAAAATATAACTTATTCCAAACAACATTCTTTAATGTATCTTCTTAAATTTCTTTTCCAAATAGCAACGTTGACTATATTTGAGCTTCTTCAAAAACTAAAAGTGCAATAAGTGTGCTCGTTATTTTCTAAATATGCGGGGTTTGTTTAAATAAATTTTGTTTGTGTTTCTTATTGGATTTGTTTTAACAGATTTTTTAAAATAAATATGGTGCCACATTTTTCCTACAACTGAGTACAAATTTTGTTATACAGTACTACTAGAACGTGATGTTATTTTTTTTAAACATAAGGACTGATATCGTTGTGCTTATAATTTCAAAGGTATATTTTTATAACTTACTAGAGCACTTGACAGACATTGTCATGCCCGAATTTTGACTTCTCTGATATATGTATATTTGAACAGCCAATAGCTAACATCTGAATAGCCAATAACGAATATCTGAATAGCCAATAGCTAATATCTGAATAGTTAATAGCTGACATCTCAATAGCCAATAGCTAATATCTGAATAGCCAATAGCTAATATCTGAATAGCCAGTAGATAATACCTGAATAGCCAATAGCTAATATCTGAATAGCCAATAGCTAATATCTGAATAGCCAATAGTTAATATATGAATAGACAATAGCTATTAGCTAATATCTTAATAGCTTATATCTATAGCCAATAGCTATATTTACATCGCGAAAGTAAAAAAATCTAGCATACATGTTATTTATACTAAGAATTCTAAAGTAGCGAATCAATCTGCATTTTTTTATATTTTTAAAGCATTCTTTTGAGTTTTCCTTTGCTTTTAAAACAGCTGTAAATATTACATATTATACTCTTCACAATGTAATTTGAGATCTTAAATTTTAAAATTACTTTTCAATGTTTTGATATTCGTATAATTTTTCAGCGATCCGTTGTAATATTTTATTCTATTTTGTACATTTATAAAAAAAGAATAATAATGCTCTGTAATGTATATACTATAAACAAATGTATTTTAAAGGTATTAGTTAATAAAAATTGAGACTGTCTTACTGGTTTTAATTGTGTCTCCTTAACATGATTTTGAGATAATCTCGCACCTAAACAATATACCTTAAAGATGGACCATATCTATCTATCTGTAAGTTAATTTTTAAGTTAATTCAGAGATTAGAATTTTACTAAAGGTAAGTGCTAAAAAATAAATTGTTTTATATGCTTTATAACAATATATTTGTGAAGTGAAAACTTTAGGTAACACTTATGTGAATTGCGCGGACCGAGGAGTATGAAATTTGGCACAATTGTAGAACACATAGAGGAATTTTTGTGAGAGGCCCAGTAGGTATAACGTCTCAATCCGAGTTCCAAGACCCTTTAAGGTTAGTGTGGCATTTTATTTGCTTTATGAGAGTTATAGATCCGATGAATTATTGAAATCTATGTAATGTTTATTTCCAATTCACCTATTCTTTCTTTCCATGGGATACAAAAATAAATTGTTTATTACATTTTATATCAGCAAGGAAAGGTGACAAACGTTTCTTAATTATTAAAATACAAATCGACAACGTAGACATAATCTCTTCTATTATTATAAAAGGGAATGTTTGTATTATTGTTACAATAGCTTTTCAATGAAAATTACAAGAACCAACGGCTAAAAATACGCGGCCGATACAAAAAATATGTTCAATAAAGAATTAGCTACATTTAATTTGCTCAGCTGTTAAAGAAAATACCGGATTAAGTTATTTTGGTGGACATTAGGAAATGCGCATCGCCTTGAATGGCGTTAACGAAACGACAAATGTCTTATAAGTGTCAATATGTCAAGATTTTCCACAAAACAGGTTAAAGCTAACAATATTAAATAATATAAAAAAAGTAGTTATGTTCTAAGCTAAAACCGAAAGCATGATCCACGTCCACGCCGAGGCGCTCGGCCGCCGACCGGCCGCGGGCGCCCGCTCCGCGCAGCAGCGCTGCCGCGGCGCGCTTGCGCGTAAGCGAGTTGTGTCGCTGCATGGGGGGCGGCGGCGCGGCGAGGCTCTCGGAGGAGCTGTGCACGGGCTCGGTGCTGATGACGTCGTTGGACGACTTGACGGTGACGGAGCTGCAGAAGGACACTTTGTCCTTGCGCGCGGGTCGCGCCTGCGCCTCCTGGTCGGACGACACGCCCGAGGACGAGTTGTCGCCGTCGTCGCGTTCGGGCGCCCCCAGCTCGTCGCCGCACGACTTGGACGACTTGAGTCGCGTGCGGATCTTCTGTATCTCGTCCACGGAGAACGAGTGCTGCATTGAACCAGAGCCCGAGCTGCTGCCGCTGTCGAACAAAGTTTTCGTTTGTACGTTAAAGCGTTCCTGGTCCCCGTCCGATGGAAACTGAACGTATTTTTTACTTATTATAATTTCAGTACATACAACAATGTAAATAAAAGAAAATATGAAATTTGTCGTGTTCCTTTTTTATATTTTTTGCTATTATTATCCTCGTCTGTGATAAAAAATAGTTGTCATTTTTTTTTAAATAGTTATTAAATATTATTTTTTTTCATTAAATTCGATCCAGTGCAGAAAAATTAAAACTTTTAACAATTCATACAATATATAAACGTTTTAGGAAACCACAAGAATTAAATTTAGGAAGTAGCAGACGAAACACATAAAACAATTAAAAAAGCTAAACAGGGTGATAAACAAACCAGTGCAAAATGAGATAAAGCAGAACGTAGAACGATATTCGCTATGACATATTAATAGTGAATTTTCCTTTACAGGAATATGAAATTGGCGACGATATTGAAGACACATTATCCCCGTAACATGACAGGCTTTCCCGGTGAGACAAATGACACAAAAGTACCTTTAAAATGACATGCATTCGCTATCAACAATAATAATCGTTCTCTGCTTCGTTTTCATAAATCGTTGTATAAATTGCCATCCTGAAAACGGGGTTCAAATTAAAAAAAAATTAACACACACAAGTGCACGTTTACACCCGCAGACATAAGCTAGGGATGCTTTTTTGTAATGTATTTTATATAATTAAATTGATTCATATTTGTGAGTTCCTAGGATAAGTATTTTGTTGCCATTCAGAGAAACAGGTTTTTCTGAATGGTTAATTTAATATCTAGAAAAAATTCAGCACGATGTAAGTACTTGTATTAAACTCCTGCGCTCCAGAGAGTTCATTATTTACTAGACGATCAAATAAAGCACATCATTGCGCGAAAATAAAAGACAATAATGTAATCGTCAGCATTAACCTACAATGATACTAGGTGCGATGTAAGCGCCAGCATGGACAGTGGTTTGCGTAGTGCCACCTTATCCTTGTCAAAAACGTTTAGTCAAGGTCGCCAGCCCTAATTGACTTCAATATCTAGTGTTAATTTTGTTGCCGGTGAAGGGTTATGCTGCCTAACCTCGTCCGGGGGTCTGCAATAAAACTAGGTCATATTTTCTATTGGTCCGGTCTGATTTAATATGCAGTAGTAAAGGTTCTGAGAATATCTCCACAATAATACCTGGCTGCTGGTGTTTAAAACTGGTACTGATCTAAGTCGCTAGTTGGGTTTCTCAGCGCTATCCTATAAGTATACCTGGTGTTGCTGTTGGCGCTGGTATCGGCGACGGGTACGGGCTCGCGCGGTACCACCTCCTCGTCTGACTCAGACATACTGTAGTCTGGCTCGGGAATGGGCGGCGCAGGGGTTGAGTTCTAGAGATATTGGGCAACGCTGTTTAATGTGCGGACCGATATTTATATATATTTTTACCCTATAAAATTAATCTGCACTGAAGGTATACTATACTGCAGAATAATAAATAATTCGCTACACGAGCAGATAAACTTATAACCCGATTGGAGCGGACAAATAGAGATTTGAAAGTTCATTTTTTAGTCGACAGCAAGATAGAGCTGCACTAAATGGATCTATACATGAAATCATACTGATATTTTGTTCTCAACCGAAACAGAAGACACCATCGTAAAATGGCGAGGTTTATAACAAACGAATAGCGGAATACCTGTCTGGTGAAGCCCTTGTGCAGGTTAATTGGCTGCGCGTATTGGTGCGTGGGGTCGTCGGCGGACTGCGCACGCGCCGGCACCGTCCACGAGCGGAGCGGGCCTGCCTTACGGACCTGTCGCGTATAGAACGAGGTTTAAGCTCCCGTCCTCACTTAAATATTATTTAATACGAGATCCGGCGAGTACAGTACGTACGCCGGTGTTAGTTGCGTCTGCTCAATTTCACGACCGTTCGCAACGTTCGTGAAGTTCTAGTAACTCTAAAGGAAGCTCGTATCGATGCATTATTTATTTATATTTTTTATTGTTTGAATACATTTTTCAATACCAGTACAAAAATAAAATTAAAACATAAATGGAGCGGCGCACTAATCCGGGCGGGGTACATACGGGGCGGTCTTCGGCGGGCGCGGGGCGGTAAGCTACTACGGCTAGGTCCCTTGGCGACGCGTACAGCTTGGCGGGGGCCGCGGGCCGGAACGAAGAGGGCGGCGCGCCCGGAGGCGGTGGAGGCGCCTCCGCAGGCGGCGGCCCGCGCAACGAACCTGCGCAAGGAAACGCACCTGTAGTCCGCATGTCATTTAACGTTTCATACCATTTTAGAAGATACGAATTACACTAGGGAAAGGAAAAATGAGGAAAAAAAGGAAGGATAGAAGGAAAAAATAAGTAGCAGACTTATGAACGCTTCTCCGCATCTGAAAATAAGCGCTCGGTGAGGAACGCAATCTGAGTTCGATCAGCGGTACGGAGAGTATCGTGCGTGTGGTAAACGTTGTTAATCGAACAGAATCAGTACATTGAATGTACGCGTATAGATTTTATACTTTTTTTTAAAACAAACGATGATATTTATAGCGTCTCGCTCGCCAGTCGCTACCCTAGAAAACCGAATACATATCATCACAAGACCGATACGCCTAAGCTAGTCTCACCGTGCACGTCTTCACTGGAGCGCGTCCTCGGCGGGCGGTCGGCCAACTCGGCCGGCAGGTCGGGCGTCGAGTGGAAGTCGCGCCGCAGGCTGCCGCCGGACTTGGTCCACGGCTGCGACAAGGGCGACGATATATTATTGCGTTGGAAACTTATTTGGGCGCGACGGATGTATAATTTCTATTGTCAGGATATGCCACTACTTCTACCGAGTTTTGCCGCAGATAGAGTCGTAACTCATGGAACTGTCGATTCTCGCTCAGTAATTTCGAGTAATAAATTATACGAGCGGTGTAGACTTACTTTTCCCCTATTTCTCTTCATGTCGGCGACGGAGGCGTACACTCGGCCGGGCGTGCGCGCTGGCGACCCGGGCGGGGACCCTGCGCCGCCCTGGAACGCTGAGCGGGTCATCATCCCGCCGATGCTGCTTCTGTACGAAAAAGCCCGACTTGATAAACATCAAATATAATAAATAGTTCGTAAAGACGTAAATAGAATACAAAAAAAAATTATAATTGCCAACCGACTCCCCGAGCGTGAGTTTTGATAATTCATGCCCCGGTTTTTTTTATTTCTTATACTTAATTTGTTTTATCACCCTTTAATCGTCCACAGCTGGGCACAGGCCCCCCTTGTTTTATACTACTCTCCTCTGTTTCTTGTTAATCACATCCAGCTACCTCCAGTCACCCTTTTTATGTCGCCCATCCATCCATATTAAAATTATTACCATTTATTGGTGATCAAAGCACTAGTCTAGATTTTAATAAGGTGTATTTTTATTATACATAATGGCATTTAAAATTTTCTAATGATAATTAAACATGAAACAACAATTAAATGAACATTTTATGACATTAATTTGCAACACCATACTTTAACTTTGTTGAAAAATAAAACTAAACTAAACAATTTTTTTTTTTTAATTTTTTAACAGAGAAGCAGTTGAAAATTGTAGATTTTATGACGGTTTACAATTAATTAAATGAATATTTAATATCGAGTGTTTCCCGCCGTGCTGCTCTGATTAAGGTTTTCAACCGTCTGGGCGTGTTGGGAATGATTAAAAAAAATCATTTTGTTTAGTTAATTGTTTTTTTTTTCGTTGTACTTTAAGTATGGTGTTGCAAATTAATATCAAAACATGTTAATTTAATTGTCGTTTCATGTTTTATTATCATTTATTTAAAAATAAAACTACATATTTTATATTCTCCCTTTTGTGCCCCGCTAAATCTGGCAGTGCGTGCATAAAATTCATTCATCAAGAACCTGCTATTTTTAAAGTATCTCGGCTAAAAATATTGGCGGGGAAAAGATATTTTTAGATATTCATAGCCAAAATGTAAAATTCTTACCATATTGACCTATTGCGCTGTGTGTGTGTGTCTGGGCATGTACAAGCATGTAAAATGTTTATACGAATATATTTTTGTGTTTATTAGGTTCCAATATACTAACTTGAAAACATTTTCAGACATGAAATCCAAGTCTTTTTGATCAAAAATAGTGGGATCCAGTGCTGGCAGGCCTTTTTCTGAGTAACCATTTTTTATATAATATTTTAGCATTTCAAATAGATGTACTAAGGTCGCGTTGCTATTTATTTTTGAATTTTCGTTTGGTATAACTAAAAGTAAAAATATGAAAACATCATTATTTTGTTAAAATTTACCAAGAGATAATAAAATAACTTTAAATATTTTATTTACCTATCACTGAACACATGTGTACATATATGAATGGCCCGCTGGCGCAGTTGGCAGTGACCCTGCCTTCCGCTCCGAGGGTTGTGGGTTCCATTCCGTAGTACTACAAGGTTTTTCCAAAACTAGATGCAATTCAGAATTGAATGACACCTAAACGATATTTTTAAGAAAAGGTGAAAAAAGTTCCATATACAAGGTGCTAGTGATCTAAACTACATATTTTCTGCTGGTGAGAGTATTTTTTTTATGCAATATGGGTAAAGTGATCAGCTGTGGGTGTCTGATATCAAAAACAAAAATATAGTATAGTTACGTTCTTGTATAACATTCGTTGCTAAACTGTACCTTAAATAAATAAAATGTTGCAAGATGACCTCACATGTTCATAATAATTGTAAGTACATGAAAGTACTGACGACTGAAGACTGTTATATAAATTGTTACCGATTTAACTTTAGAGGCGCGATACCCTAGTAAAGACATTAACGTATTTATTATCGCTAGCGTCGTTTTGTTTATCCTGATAAAAAATATATGTATATATACCTTCTGAAACAAAGTACTGCGTTATAGCCATATATTCTTTTGCTGGCTCCCCTTCTGATGCTGGAACATTCCATTACCTATTTTAAGTATCAGCGACACAACTTAGACTTAACATACACATGTAATGTAATATTTCAGTGATGTACGTGTTAAAAAAAAAAAAAAAAAATTTGAGAAATAAATTATCTTATCTTATCTTATCTTATTTCAATATCATTAATTACGTCATTAACTATTATTAAAATACATAATTTGTTACTATAATCCTTGTGAATTATAAACGGATAAGTCGTAAATGACAAAATGTTTTTTACGAATTGCCAAAATTCTGCTTTTTTGAGTTAGGTCACTTTATAATTAAGCGTGCTGTTCTTCTTATTGTTCTTAGTTTAAGATAGCATTAATATCGTTACATCGATGTTATAATTGATTAATTAGATTGTGGTGATCCTACGATCACCTAGGTGTTTTTGAGACGATATAAGAAAGTTGTTGGTACGTGGTCACGAATTTGATGTTAACTAGTTAATAAATAAATACTAATATAGAATGAATGTACTACGATACAATTGCATACATGCTAATTTCATTGAAAAACAAAACTAATAATAATATTGTGTCTATATTTAAAATTAAATAAAGTTTTCTTTTTCCCTATAAATTGTAATATAAGGAATAGCACTGAATGCATTATTATATATGAACAAATATGGAATCTCACAAATAGATCCTCTTTATTTGAAAGTCGGTTAAAAGAGTTCATCCATCTCAAACACAAGTCGCGGCGAGAATATTTTGCTTGTCGGTTCATTAGAGAATGAAGCTAATTAAAATATGCTATTTCTGTTATGTAGTCATTTACGTAACCTTGGAGTTGCGTAAAAAATATTTATCTCACGTGTTTCTACATCTGCCGTTTAAAAAACTGACTTTGAAATTATTTATGAATTCCTTTTCAATATATATATTTATATATGAGCGGACCTGGCAGACACTTACTGTTTTGTTCCCCATCATTGTAATGAAGGTAATTATTCATTTTAAATGAATTCCACGCCGCTTACTCATAAGATACATTTATGTTGAGATTCTGTTCTTCATATGCTTGCAATTGCTCCATACACTCGCGTGAGTAACTCTTCAAATAAATTTGCTAATAGCTAAAAGATAATGAGCTATTGATTACAGCTCGTGAATCTAAGTAAGAGATTGCAAGTTTTTTTTAATGTATGACAAGACTTAAATGGGTACGCGAGTTAACTAATGTGAATATCGAAGACAGCTGTGTTATCAGAACGATACAAATGAGTGTCTTCTATTCTTGAAAATGATTAGATTAAATTTGTTCGGAAACACTAAGTGAAAATCTGGTTTTAGAATAATTTGTGCCAGACAGGAAATTATTAGCCAATTGCATTTGGACTTCTAATTGTTGTGATTTGAATTTGGAGATCGGACGCTTTGGCCAATTTACACATAATTGACCAGTAACTCGGTTCATCTTCGTCATCATCATCTTTAACCCCTTCGTTATTAGGTTGCTTTATTACACACTAGTCCGCAGTAAATTAGAAGCAAGTGCCTGCGTCTGGCATCCAACGGAGCAAAAAGCGTGAAATTCGCAGCAGAGCAGCGTCACGCCGCGTTATTGAATCACACTGGCGAAGGACTTCCATAATACAGAAATTCTTGGTTTTCAGAGCTACGTAACCCCTTTCAAGCTTCCCGGTACCGTTAAATAAAAGATAAAAAAATAGTCTGGAAAATTCAAAAGTGCACGACTCATGTACATTCAAGCAATAGGATTCTTTCTGGTGATAAAACGAATCTTAAAAAAAAACTTAATTAATGTATTTTTAATAGATTCATTTTTTTATTAATTGACAAATATCAATTAAGGATGATTTTGATAGTATTCCCTCTTATGAAATATTAAATATTTTTACGAAGGTAAGATAATTAATTTTCATTAAATTATTTTTCAATGCAAAATATGTATAGTTTTTCTTTAAAGTAACAGTGAAACCCCGGTCGTCCCATGGCTCGATGGGCGGATGTTGTGAGGATACTAGGGGGAAGTGGCTGGATGAGATTTGTAAGAAATAAAATTGTGTAATTTCCAAACGAATATAGTACATTAAAATGCGTTGCAGACATATCGTGGATAAACGCATACTAATATTAAGTTGTGAAAGGATAGACGCATTTGTGTGTTTGGCTGTCCATGGAATTCTTAACATTCGCCTCCAACACCACATTCCGAATGCGTTTATCCTTTGTCTCTGTCTTGCTCGAATTGTCCACGTTTCCGCTCCGTACATAATAAGTATAGGAAAAATAGTAAAGCGTTACAAACATGTAAATTGGAATAACATCGTCAGTACATAACACATTTGTGTATACAATTATATATTCAATAATGACGATTACATTATCGTATACAATAATATATTAAAAAGTGACTGTTATATTACAATTTAGTTGTTTGTAACGCTCTACTGTGAAGGTGGGAATTTGGGGTTACAAAAATTTACGTAGGATGTATCGATTACTTTCTTAAAGCCTCTCATAAAGTCCTTCTTGATATAAATGTAACTGACCAATTAACCGCGCATTCACATTTCAACAAGTATAATAGGCGTGTCCTTTGGAGTCTATTTTCATATAAACGTTACGTGCAAATAAATATTCGTACTTAATACTACTTTTGGTGAAAGTACAAACTTCAAGATGAAGACAGATTTATTTTTATAAATCTACAGATAATCTATTATACAAAAAAAAATTATAGAGTAATATTTAAATTAATTGGTTGTCAAACCATTTAATCAACAATGTCGTTCTAGCTTTATAACATTTAAAGCGTATTTCGGCTCAAATCAATTAAAATACGCTTACTAATTGAAGTTTAAGTCGCTTTTAGTATTTTTTTTAACTACTCTTGTTGAAATGTAAATCAGTGCAAACCTGCACAACTCACAGCCGCTACACACATTTCGATAAACCGTTGCGAAAAAACTGTACAGTTAAATCGGTGCGAAAAACCTGTGCAGTTTAAACTGTACAGTTTTCCGCAACAATTTATCGAAAGGTATGTAGCGGCTGTTAGCTGTACTCCAATAATTTACGATAGTGGTCTATTTCATAGTTTTATCGATCTCACGACTCATTGACGACATGTCCTAATGAACTGATTCCACGTAACGGTTGGTCCGCGTGTGGTTTTATTTTAATAATCTCATACATTTATAATGCATATTTTTAGAAAAATATTAGCATTCGCACACCTTCCTCCATATAAACTATAGCTGTGCCGAATTTCACAATCCTCCGTCCGCGCAATTTTTGTAAAATGGTACCGAAAGTTTTCTCTTCACATTTTAATATATTGAGATTCCTATTAAGATTTGATAACAAACTATCTGCAACTACGCAAAGATTTCCAAAATTACATTCAGTCAAAATTACATAAACTCATATTATTCGCCGATTTTTTTTAATTTTTTTTTCCTCCTTGCCATAATATCTTCACCATAACTTATCTATAGAATATCAAAACTCTATATGATTGGAGCGTTGGCCCAGTTGGCAGTGACCCTACCTTCCGCTAAGGGGGTTGTCGGTTCAATTTATTAATATATTAGATAATTGTTATAAAAATTAAGATTATCTTACCTTATGAGAGCTCTAGACGCATACACGGTCGCCTATTTTACGCGCCTTTCGAAATACGATGGAGGTTGTATATTAGATTGGATCACCCATCCATCACCCGGCCGCGGTAAAAACTGCTTTACCCAGCGATCGACTCATTGTTAATATTTATTCATTGTCTCTCCGCAGCTGGTCGGACAGATGGCGGGCGCCATCCGGGACCTGGAAGTGGAGTCGGACGACAGCAGCAGTGAGGAGGAAGTGCAGCAGCAGCAGACCAGCGCCAAGAAGGGCGGGGGGATGTTCAGCATCTTTAAGGGTAACCATTTGCGATAATACTAGTTGTTTCCCGAGACTTCGTCTGGTCATATCGAAAAAACCTTTCGTAGCGGATGTCTACTAGCTATGAACTCATTACAAAATTCCTTGTCCCCGTGCCGTCCCCCCTGTCCCCGATTCGAAATGTCGTGCTAGGGCCTCTGATGTAAATCGGCCTTAAGAAGTGTCTTAATTGACCTCTAAGCGATATACGTTTGATCGCACGTTCGTACAAACTTAGTGCGTTCGCATCGCGCATTCCCGTTCCATTAAAGCGATGCCTAAACTCTTTTTGATATTTTAATTTTATTTAATTTAATAGGAAGCCAACGTTTACACAATATCTTAATGCTACACTTAGAATATTTATAATTTAAAGTAGTTATATTGTATGAAACACATACAGGCTAACTCAGCATGCATAAAAAAATTAGCTTTTGAAAACAATCAAAAAAACAATATACAAAAGATGATTAAAATATCATCTTACTTCATAAAATATAACTTATTAATTGCTAGGTGCTTGTAAATTTTTAAAGTTTATTTTTTTGTCCACAGGGCTGGTGGGTTCGAAAGCCCTGTCGGAGGACAGCATGAGGCCCGTACTGGAAAAGCTACGGGACCACCTCATCGCCAAAAACGTGGCGGCCGACATCGCCAACAAGCTGTGCGATTCCGTCGCCGCTAAACTCGACGGAAGGGTATGACGTTATTTTAGTTATTTCTTGTGTAATTAAGGTTAAAGAGCAGATATGTAATGTACTCGTTTCAGAAATATCTATCTAGTTATCTAGCTCAGGAGTTACAATATTTTATTTTTTATGATTTAAAATATTTGTAAGTAACTACTAACACATGTTCAACTACCATCAGACACCAGAAAGCAACACGTTGTAGTCGAATTAATAATAAATTAATAAATATACGTTAACGTTTCTATAGCAAAAAAGAAACATAAATTTATGGATTAAAATTTACTCCAAAGCACTCAAAGATGTCATGACGTCACGTTATGTTAACAGTGCGTCCCACTAAGCGTCACCCCGACGTTTTCGCCACGACTGTAACGATCGCAGTCGATAAAAGTAGGATATCTGAATGAGCGCTTTAAAACCTTGCAATCACTTATTGGAACGCACTTATACGGTAACGTTCTGAGTTATTGAAATATGTTTCTGAAATATTGAATATTTATTTCGTTTGTCAAGCTTTATGTATCTTATTTTATCGCATGGATACATAATGAAATGATTGCTGATTAAATGTGCAAATGGTTCAATTCGCAGGTTTTGGGCACGTTCGACAGCGTGGCGCAGACGGTGCGGGCGACGCTGACGGAGGCGCTCGTGCAGATCCTGTCCCCCAAACGGCGGGTGGACATCCTGCGCGACTGTCTCCACGCCAAGCAGCAGGGCCGGCCCTACGTCATGGCCTTCTGCGGGGTGAGTGACCTCATTTGGGTTTGCCCCAGAGAATGGAATAATCCATCTCTGTCCCATAGCTGACTGAGCAAAGGCTTTAACAAGCTCTCTTGAATCATCAAATATTTTAAAAGTTAGCTGAGGAAATATCGGGCCACAAGAAGAATCAGCAAGAAACACGTTAGCCACTCTTTTAAAAATTGTTCCTACGAAAATTAGTCTAATACGTTTCCATGTTAACTGTAAAGTACATAACCGGAGCAAGTCAACTCTAAGCAGTTATATAATGTTTATAATAATTGCCATCTCCGTCACATAATGGCCTTTTGCAGGATTAGTTAATCCTAGGATATCGTTAGGTTGTCTGTTGAATACATTATTATTATTATTGGCGTCTGGGTCCTATTGCTGATCAAAAATCCACCTCTAAATTGTGGTAGACTATTATGTCCCACAACTTCCCCTCAAGGGCATCGAAATCGTCGCGCCACCTTTTCCTCGGTCTGCCGAGTTGTCGGCGGACATTGATGGGCATCCAAGTCGCGATATTGGCCCACTTTTGCAAGTCTATTCGAGCAACGAAATAGACAATAAAGTTAAATTTCCCCACAGGTGAACGGCGTGGGCAAGTCTACAAACCTGGCGAAGATCTGCTTCTGGCTGATAGAGAACGGCCTGTCGGTGTTGGTGGCGGCTTGCGACACCTTCCGGGCTGGTGCTGTGGAACAGTTAAGGACGCATGTAAGGCGCCTGGACGCCCTGCACCCCAGGATGGTGCAGCTGTACGAGAAGGGCTATGGTGAGAACTGCTCAAATTGTATCGTTCCTCTTCCACTGGTGCCATCGGCATGTGGAGCTTGTCAACCATCATTAGAGCTGCACTTCGATGAAAGCTGCTCTGTACATATGTATTATTTAAGTAAAACTTTTTTTTCCGAATACATATTTTGTCCAATCGTTTGCCGGCTTGGCTGGGTTGCCAGAAAACTTTTCTACTCATGTCCCAACAGATTTCTTAATGTCAATTTTTGTAATAAGCCCTTTTTACACGCCCTTGACTTGGGAAGTAAGCAGGTGAATACGTGTCAAGGGCGTTACGAAAATTGTGATCGGGTGAGGTGAACGGAAGTTGAGAGGGAGATATAAGTTAGTGAAGATAGAAAATAATAGAGTACGTTTTGTATAATACTGTAGTAAAATGCAGTCGATCTTAGAAGCTTTCAGTAGCCCACTGCTGAGCATAAAATTCATTTGATTCTGCTAGAATCCTCTATCACTTTCGTCTATCTTCCACCTATTTAATTTCCTTTTTTTACACCAAATATAACGGCACAATGTATATTTCTTTTTACTTAAACTATATACATTGTTTTTTTTTCACAAAAATACAAATAATAATAATAAATCATAGAGAAAATCAAAACGTAATTCTTCGAATTGAAACGGATACAGTTATTACAGTATTACAGTAGTTATTGCAATTGGTATCTAGGTTATTTATCTATACTTATATACAGAACGGGAACAGGAATGGGAACGGGTATTGTCAGGGATCGGTGCCGTAACAGGGTTATATTGACGAG
Source organism: Charaxes varanes (assembly GCA_024363005.1). NCBI lineage: Eukaryota > Metazoa > Arthropoda > Insecta > Lepidoptera > Nymphalidae > Charaxes > Charaxes varanes. The sequence goes on from JANCMC010021608.1 coordinate 2,561,334, forward strand.
GCAATAAAACACCGACCTTTTCTTAATCTTCACGGACAGTATTTACAAGCACAATTTAACAATAGGAATCAAGTAGCATCGTTAAAAACGTGACGATCTATAATCAGGTACGCCTTAAGAACTAATAGTAGGCCGACAGTGTACGCCGTAAAGGAGTAAACATTTCGTGTTTACGTGAGCGAGATAGCACTATATCCGTCTCATTCTAGCAAGAGTTAACTATCTCGCTCGCTAGGTACACTAGTGCCAGCCATACTCAGTTGGGTCGCCGACGTCCCCGATTAAACCGTCGCTTTGCCGCTCTTCACAGTTCATCTGTCCGCAACAAGTATAATAAATAATATTATAAGGTAAAAGAGTGTAAATAGTAAGTAACCCAACGTTCGGGCAGTCGATCAGCTAGTATATATATATTTATTTTTTTATTTACAGGCAAAGACGCGGCTGGCATCGCGATGGAGGCTATAAAGTACGCGTCGGACGCCAAGCTGGACGTAGTGCTGGTGGACACGGCGGGACGCATCGGGCGACAGCGCCGCCTAGCGCCCCACCAACGAACAGACACTCGCGATACTTTAGCCGCATAAGTCGCACGTACATAACAAAATATATACCAATGTAATTTAGAACCTTCTCCTTTTTTTTGAAGTCTGTAAAAAATGATTATAAGTACAACAATTTTTTCTGTACTGTTGAAATGATTACCTGTTACAAATAAGGAATGATTCCTTCCTGCAGCAGCATGTATAATATTTAATCCTTTGAGTGTGGGCACAATTTCAGGCACATTGCGTGTTGTTGTGTCACCAAAGCCGAGTTGTCCACAGTTGTTGCGCCCTGTCAACATATAACATCAATTTTATATTAGTGACATAAAAAAACATTCACTAACAATCCATTATACATAGGTGCATTCTTACCAAAAGTATATGCATCACCCTCATCTGAAACCAGAATTGAGTGACCTGCACTACATCCGCTCACTATCAATCGGTACTATAAAATAAAAACACATTTGTTAATTATCATACAATATTATAAATAAATTAACCAAGAAATAGCACTACAATCTTTACATTAAAAGTGTTTTACACCCTTAGTAATACAATTCAGGTATTTGTAATGTTCTCCTGTAAAGCTGGGAATTTGGGGTTACAACAACTTACATGGGAGGTGTCGATATTTAAAAGTCGATCTTTGTTCATTAGTTCGCTAAAATTCAAAAACCACTTTACGTATTTAAAATCTGTTTGTTTTGTTTTATTTCCGTTATTTCGGAGAAGGTTTAAATAAATAACGGATAAATCAAAGGATTATTTTAAAATACAAAAAGAGCAAATTTGCTCACTACTTCAGAATACTTTTGACCGACTTTCCATATATCATTATTATTTTATAAGACATGCAGGCAGTTTCACGTTTTATGGGAAAGACATAAAGGATATTGGTTTCCTGTCTAAGTGTAGACGGGTCAAAATTCGGGCAAGACATTGCCCGTTTCCGCTAGTTAATACTTACTTCATATACTTTTTAAAAGTGTAAGAGAATAAAATGATCTGATGGCTTATAGTGCAAGACGGCGTGCAAGAAATTCATAATTACTAGCGCGAAGATATTTTATATTTTAAATTTGTTGTCTCTTTCCTACTTTTGTTTTACATACTTACATTACTTACTGACATACTTACTACCAGGAGATGAACAGATCGAATATATAATATAATTCTCTGTCAAACGTAGTCAAACTAACTTTTGCATATTGGACAAACCTCTGTGGTTTATAAAGTGCAATTTAACAATGTTTTATAATGTATTTTGTTACAAAATTTAAAAAAAGAAAAAAATTGTTAGTTTCTTTAACTAAAAAAAACCTATTTTAGTTAAAATGGAAATGTCTCAGGTTTGGAAGATATCGAAGTAATTCTTAAATTGGCTGATAGAGGAGATCGAAACGAAGCTGCCTGTATCATTAGTTCGCTTTAGATCTAAAACGTAATCCGTCGGTTTATTATTAAGCTTGCGATTAGTACATACGTAATTTCAAAATCAATACAGACACAAGTTAAATAATGTACCTGATAGTATATTTTTTAATGTTCACAGAAGTTCGAAGCGCAGTTTAGTTATAGTCAGTATGTCTTACATATAGATCAAAATACTTCCTTTTCAGATTAAATGATTTTAAATTGTCCAATAATAAATAACACCTTAATTCCTATACAATAACGTACAACATGCACTAAACTTAACGAAAAAACGTAACAATTAACATCGTTAAACTAATTAAGAGATTCATATTAGTTTCTATGCTTGTTACTGAAAGCTATACCACACATTTCATAATAGCGTAAGAGAGAATAAATATTAAACTATTTCTAAACAGAAAAGAAAAGTAAATTGCTTGGTGAAAGAGGTGGTTTAGGTATTGAACTAAATTTCTTTTGACTGCATATAAATCGTTTGAAGAGCTACACATGTAGATATAAAACAGAATACAAGCTCCCACTGTTTTACGTGCCTTCCGTAACACGGAGGAAGTCGAATATCAAATATAAACCAGTGCTAGAATGGGTCACCCATCATCTATCACTCGGTCGCAGCCAGAGCAACTTAACTTAGCGATCGACATTGAAATTTCAAACTTCGATGTATAATGAATAGATTTTTACAATTCTGTTTCTTTTTGTACCTAAAGTTAAACCCTTCTGATATAATGCTTTGTTACGAAAGGTAAAATGATTTAAATGTCTAGAATAAATTTTCTATTTATACTTATTATAGCTAAGTTTTTATTTTGGCCTTACAAAATAAAACGTATTTACATAAGTGTATAGTTTGCTTTAGATTTAGTTTAGTTGTTAGAGCTTTTTTTTAGAAATCTAAGTTCATCTCATACACGTGCGGTTGAAAACAAATTGTCCTTCTGACAGAAAATAATATGTTACGTCTCGGTATAGGAATAATTCCTTTTCTTTGCTTTCATTGCAAAGGTTATTAATAATAAACATCCACATATCATTTAACATAACAACCCTTCTGCTTTAAGACTTACAGATTAATTTCGCCCGTAAACGCAAACATAGCTCAGTCTAACATCAGCAGCATACCAGTACCAAAAATAAACAAAAGTCCACCACTTCGTTCCTGATGGGGGTCCCCCGACCGCACAAGTTTTTATTTTTCTTAAGGGTCTTAAATCTATTTAAGACATTTTTGAACTTCTCCAGTAATATACTATAGTCTACCATAAAAGCAAAAAACAAAGTTTATACCAATCGTGAGTTAAGAATATCTTATCTTATCCAAATTATATTTAGCTTTGTCGTCGATTCGTCCATCTTGGTCGAGGATCGAATCTATTATCTCACGGTTATCAGTCCGTCCTTTCAGCATTTAGCAATCGACACTTTAATAGCATACTTAATAAGATTTAAGAACAGTGCATCATCTTTTCAAATCCTGCCATAATGATGACGATTTTAATTTGCTTGCAGATTGAATATGATTCCGATAAATTTATAGTCGCTACGCACGTTCCGATAAATCGTTGCGAAAAAGCGTCACCGTAAAATAATTGCGAAAAAACTGTACAGTTTAATCGACAACGATTTTTATACACACGTGTCGATAAAACTGTGCAGTTATGGAGTCACTACGTGTTTTTCACACCTAGATAAAGTCTTTCCCCATTTACAGCTATAGGGTAAGAGCCTCCTATAAGTTATATATTGTCATTCCTTTGTTATACTGAGTTCAGTACACAGCTAGTTAGCTGTGCCCGCGACTTAGGCCGCGAAAAATTTGGCAAAAAAGAAATAAATTCAATATATGGCGTGATGATATATAGCCCATAGCCTTTCTTAGATAATGGGCTATCTAACACTGAAATGAATTTCAAATCGGACAAATAGCTCCTGAGATTAGCGCGTTCAAGAAAATAAAGGAAAATTGCAGCTTCATATATTTTTTACTCAACTAGCTGTGCCCGCGACTCGGTCCGTTTAAAATTATTCAATTTTAGCGTGATGATATAAAGCCTTCCGCAATAAATAGGCTATCTAACACTGAAAGAAGTTTTCAAATCGGATCAGTTGTTCCTGAGATTAGCGCGTTGAAGCAAACAAACAATCCAATTCTTCAGCTTTATATATCCGAGGCTCAGCCGTTCGCGAAGCCCCGGGTGGGGCTTCCGATCGAGAGTCGGTACTCCGCGGGTGCCTCCTGTGAGGCCGGGTCCGCGGATACCGTGTGTGGAGGAGTTATCGGACGTAAGGTTGGCGCCTCCGAGCGCCGTAGCACGCGGAGGTCGTCGCGAATCGGGGACCGCGTCCCCGCCGTCGGGGACGTTGTGTATCGGAATGATGCATGCACACTGTGCGGTCGTATTTATACCATTTATGAAGTTAACAATGTTTCCGGGTAAAAGTATTAAATAAATGTGAATAGCATTCATATTTATGTGTGTATAGAAATTTATATGTGTGTAGTGTGAATAGAAATTCATATTTAACTAATAATACGATGTATCTATAACAAAAAGAAAAAAAAACACTTACTTCTTTTTATCAGTTCAGATATCTCACGACAATTTGTTCTTTAAACACTGACTGATGTTACACCAGATTCGAAACACGAAATGATGTTTAAAACTAGAAGGCTACAGTCACGTATGGAGCAAACCATCGGAATGTTTTATGGCAATGCAGTTGAAAGGGCATATTCTAGGGGATCTAAGCATTATAATAACGGGACAGTAATCTATATTTTTATCATTCTACATCTATATATGTAAAAATAAATAAATTGAAGTGTATGTATGTAGCGGTGAAATAAAAATATTTTACTCAATACCCTATGAGAAAAAAATAAATTAAAACATTTTTTTCTGTATGTTTGTTACCGATAATATCCGAAACATCTGGACCGACATCGAAAGAACTTTCACTTGCAGATAGTTATTATATAAAATAATATGTGCTACTGAATGTAGCAAAATATTTAGGATTCCGCACAAAAAAAAAAAGGTTTTGATAATTCCAATCTACTTTTAAAATACCTTATTCAAAACATTTCCTTGTTCCCTGCATTACAGCAAAGTATTTATTAAGATTCGATATAATTTCAAGTCTCTAATGATATCTAGTGATATCTAGTTGATGACAGCTATAAGAGTGGGACCTCCTGACACAGGTATTTCGATGCTTACTAGGAGGCCCCTACACTATGTATCTAACAATGTAACTAAGATTAAAAATAAACAATTTATTTATTATTTACATCTCTTGCGTTTAAATTTAAACAGAACTTAACACAAATCTTACAACGCTAATGAATTTAGGATCAAGAGTCCTTTAATAGATAGTAAATAATTTCAATTATAAATAAAACAGGCCGATATCATGAAATGTTTGCTAAGAAATGGAGGTATTTCTTAGAGTCTTGGCTAATATTTAATGCACCACCTTATATAGATAGATAACTAACGCTATCGTATTTTATTTTATGCGATAATCAATTACAATCTGACAAATGTTTATATTTTGAAAGAAATATAGTTTCCGGATACCCTAGAAATATGTTTTAATCTAGATTTTTTTAAAATAGTAATGAATGTATACAATATGAGAAAATTGATATAACAGTATTAAATACTTTAGAAAATTACTATAGATACAAATAACTTATCTTTGCTGCAATAACATCAATGGCACATTCTACGGTTGAATTATTGAGGCAATGTTTATAAATGATATCCTTTGTGAAGCCGATTTGTGCCATCCACTGATAATCACCCACCTGAGCATAATTTGCCATGGCCAATCTGGAAGTCATTTAATAGACTTCGAACACAGGTTGGCAGGAGTAAGGAAAACGTGTTCAGGTGGATTCAACTCAAACGATGATCCATTTTTATAGTGCCCTGAGTGCCCTAACACCTGTACGTGGAACTTAATGGTTGCCTCGAATAGGGCAGTTGATGTAACTACATATATTCGGGGCTGCGACAATATAGTGGTTGCCAACGATACACTAACAAGAAGAAGAGGAATAACAAAATAATCACCCTTTTATTTGTAAGTCGGTTAGTGTCAGCGCAATTTTAGACGCCCCTCTAGTCAAACATAGGACCCCAGCATACGCGTAGAGTAGCCCTCTTAAGCAAAATTAGCTCCTTCTGTGAGCGCGAGGCAACACTATTGGGTGCTTTATACTCTAATACTCCCGGCTCCCGTTTGACGTGCCTAGATTAAAGGGGGGCGTAGACGCGCGGATATCCCGATACGCTTTGTTAGAACCCCGTACCTTCGTAGTTATGTACCCTCACTTTGGGATTCTCTTTCCATTTGCGCACTCGAGTGTGCCACTCGCCTTAAACATGACAGGTATGCTCGTAATTGTGACCTTTACACTGTGAACTAGCTTATGCACCCGGCTTTGACTCTTTTCATTAACAATGGTAAATTTTAGTTAGTAATTAGAGTGCGAGAAAACCTGGAACATACGGTAGATTGGAGGGGATGTAAAACCTGATGTATACGATAGAGTGAAGGAGGAACAGTTTTGATGAGATTTTATTTTTTAGGCAGCCATCTCTCACATATCAAAAATTATGTTCTACTAAATCTTTTCAAATAAATAAAATACAGAAGGAACACCTTTGCGTTTAAAGAAGTAATATAAATTATTAAAAAATTAATTTCCTTACTGGTACCGAAAGGTCAGCTAACACGCAATCTCGAAAACCGCGGGGCGTACAATGCTGAAATTTGGCAAGGAGTTAGTTTGATTAGGGTAAGATTAAGGAGGTCTAAGGACTCTCGCAATATTACACGGACAAAGTCGCGGGGAACAGCATGTGTACTTATAAAATGTGTTCGCCGACAGACATCTTAATTTGTTGGTATATATATAAAGAGTTAAGTACACTAGCTAGGAGAGGCTCATGGGTGGGATCAGGTTTTGGAGTACGCACTAAATGTACAGTGTAACGACTATGTTACAGCTAACTAGCAGTTTTTACTTGCGTTTTGTTTCAATTTTGAAAGAATGAACAAATATTTATTTGTATTTGTATTTTGTATTTGAAAGTAATGAAGTGGCAAAGAGCCCGCCTCGTCGTTAATTCAGATCATTACAATACACTCGAGAGCAACGAATGCGGGTCACTTAAAAAAATACCTATAAATCTCGGAAACTAAGAATGTATTAAAATGTAAAGACTTAACGAACTAAAATGTATATAGTAGTCAATTAAATATACCTTAAATTAAGGTTAAGGTCGTAAAAAAATCAAATTTGAAAAAGGGAGACTTATGAAGACGGAACTACGAAATTACTACATTTGATTTTGCTTTTGTTTCTAATCTGACATTTAAGTGGGTATATAAACCGTATTGACAGTGTACAATGTTTATTATTCAGCCTGTAATCATATCGCTTACACCTGAAGAATGCACCAGAATCCTCACAATCAGCGCGATATAGCCAGGATTGTCGGTGTGTTCCTGTCAACAGTACAAAGAGTTCTCCAACGTTACGAAGAACCTGGCCTGGCCTTCTCTAAGAACCGTAATAATGTTATATGATAAAAGAATGTAATAAGTAATTAATAACCCCACGTTTGGGCAGGACAACGTCTGCTTAACGTTTAATCTAATAGTTACGGGCGTTAGTTCTGGCCTGATTTACACGCCAGTACAAATGCCATCATTGGAATTATTCCGAAGAAGCGACTAAATCTTCATGTTAAAGTGTTTTTTAAATATTCCTTTGAGTTTTTCTCTTTCTTTTTTCTTAAGCCATTCCAGAAACAATGTGAGTAAAATAAAACAGACGGAAGTCAAATAGGCTCAAGAGTTTTTGAATTATAAGGAAAAACATACCTATTTTAGATTAAATATTGAGATCAACGCCACCTATAGGGTCCAATTGTATTTTTAAAATAACTACGAACCCCTTGGAATACACACAAAATTTCATCTATATTGGTCTAGCGGTGTAGGAGTAGGATGACAAAGGTTTGCACGTCGATTTTTACACATAAAGTACTACGTAGTAATACTTTTATATACGAGTTTATATATGAAAAATTATCTAGACCAGACACCAATGACCTGGATGACCCGCGCTCCAGATATTTTTATTTTATTTCCCAAGTAGAACGGGGACGCGCTACACGCCTGCCTGAATTCAGTAACACTTTCCTAGCAGATTTAATTAGTAGGCAACTGAAAATATATTTCAAACTTGTACTTTATTTGACGTTATTAAAGTACAACTAAAAGTATAGAAGGGTTCCCTATCTGATATGCTATAAACGTATTTGTTGAATAACATTAGAATAAAGTGCTAAAGCGGTGGCAATAAAATAATATTGTGCTAAGTTTTCTTGTTATGAATGTCGGCAGTAAGCACTGTGACCTACAAACTCAAAGTTCTGATATAAAATTTGTTACGATACAAACTGTTTACTGCTCCCGGGTCCCGCGGGACTCCGGCGCGGCGCCGGGTTAAGTGGGAACGGTGGGAACTTCATCCGTGATAGAATTATTGTATGGATTTTCTACTTTTTAGGGTTCCGTAGCCCTTCAAGGAATCCTTGTAACTTCACTCAGTCTGTCTGTCCGTCCGGAAGGTGATCATAGAATTTTCAAACTATCAGATGTAGAGACTTGAAATTTTTCACGTTGATAGGACGTGTTAATAACTCATTAAGTAAATTATTTTGAGCGAAAGCGAACCACAACTTTTGAAGTTATTTTACGAATACCTTATCGCATATCAGATACGGAACCCTTCTATATAAGCGTGGCAGACACGTTCTTCGCCATTTTAGTTTAATATTGTACCTTTCTTGTACTGTACAGTACCTTTCTTGTATAACAAGGGCCAAACCGACAGGCGCTTCAAGAGAATGACTACCTACAACTCAAACAACTACTGCAGCGTCTACACAGGTCACAGATGCTTTTGCCGGCCTTTGATATTTGATTCTAACGAGCATAAGTTTGCCCCTTATTATATATTAAAGAATACATTTCAAGAACCGGCATCATTTTTTGTCAATTCTCTAAAATATATCTAGATGAAAAGTATTTTTCTTGATATGTAGAAAATTATTGATATATACATAGATATTCCTTGATATATAGAGGTAAAGAGAAGAAATACCATTAATGTAGCAATCGATAAAAAAAATCCCTGCTTGTCATAACTTTTCATAAGGTAACGCCGAAAAATCAAGTACTTCTAGCTCGAATAAAGCGCAAATTGAAAATCCCATTTCTATTGAGTCATGGCGCTTCGGAAAATTCCCTAGCGAACATCTGCTATAAAGATTTTGTATTGTAGAAAATGTTTTGTGTGAACTACCATTTTATAGGTCATAAGGACAACTTAATAATCTTTATAGGTAGTAGCTTTTTCCCGCGATTTTGTCCGCGTAAAATTAAACCTATGCCTTTAGACTTCCTTATTCTCGCCCAATCGAAAACTCCGTTCTTATCAGACGTCTACTAGCTATAATATTTCCCTTGCCTAATTTAATCTTTGTACGACGCGCGGTTTTAGAGATTTCGTGTGAGGTGACCTATGTGTTCGAAGGTGTTAGGTGAACTTATCGCGTTTAAGTAAACAAACTATTCACCTTTATATATTAGTATAGATTTTATGTCTTTATTTGTATGCAATTCTGTCTAAATATGAGAATTGTATGATAGTGATTCTAAAACTGTTCTACAATTAAGATGGCCAGTAAGATTTAATTTGATCAAATTTTGAACTTTTATCGATTCATAATAATAATTTATTTTTTATATCACTAACCAATCAATTTTTTAACGGAAAGATAAAGAAGTAAATACATCATTTTTTTTAATCATAGTTTACCGTTATCTCGAAAATATTTATTGAAATTGAAACCCATTAGAAAAATTTTAAAAGTCACCATATATACCAAAATGTTTATTGAACAAAGTAAATAGTAGCATACAAAATTATGGAGATCAACGTCACTCGTGTGCAATTAATTTATAGAGCTTCAATAGCCCAACGGTATAAGGTATGGACTGAAATCCGCAATGTAGGTTCAAATCCCACCGCCGTTGGGGTAAAGTCGCACCGACTACAAGGAACCCTATCGTTTCGCTCTGACCGACCGTCTGCCCGCTCGCTTGGTTGTCCCAAATGTACAGACTTGAAATATTTCGTGTATTAACGCGAATGAACTATTAAGTTCATGCTAAAGTTCATTAGGAAAAATGTTTTTAACGAAATCAAACGACAACTTCTGAAGTTATTTCATAAAAAGTTTTATCTCGTATCAAATTCGGAACCCTTCTATATAAGCGTGACTTGACACGCTCTTGGCCATTTTATTTTTTATTTTCACCACAAGTACTGGCTGCACTTGAAGATAGAAATGAAATAAAACTGTACATTAATATATTTTTTTCATTTAACTGCAACGTATTTTTAGAATTATAGGAGTATAAGCTTTAATTTTTATAATATCTTTTATTGAAATATAAATGGTATGATACATTTGAAACACAAAGGTTTTGACTTTACGAATAACCTTTGTAGAGTCTATCTCCTGATGATGCTTCGGTGTCGAAGCGAAACGTGCGTTGAGAAACCCCACCGCCGTTGGGGTATTGTCGCACCCACTCCTAATACAAGCTTTAAATTTAAGCTTAGTAGGAGGGGAAAGGGGAATATTCTTATCTTGAGTTCCCACATATTACACTTTTATTTCCAGGAAAGATTGGCCCTCACAGTGTCGCCGGAGGTCTACCTAAACTCTGTGGTCACGCCGTGGTACCGAGCGACCGTATACCCGGACAGGTGACTTTAATATATATAGTTATAAATTTTAACCACAAACAAGTAAAAAAAAAACTATAATTTTAAGATAAATTTAATCACAAATGACTAAAAATACTGAAATCATAAACAAAGGAGCCCTTCTATTATTCAGAACAATGAATTGATATGGAAACAACAATGTCACGAGACACCAATAATAGGTCCTATCGGTAGCAAGCACGGAGTAAGAATGAGTCCGCTCGCAGAGTGCTTTGCTGTTTTTATAGACCCCCCCCCCCATGACAGCTGTCACACCACTTTGTCTACGCGATCGTTGTTTTTGAAAACCACCTACTTCAGTTGCAATTAACGTTAAGTCATAATTTCCTAATATTGGTAATTTTATGACTCCGTAAAAATCAACTTTATTGTATGAATCAATATTGATACATGTACGTTAAAATTTAATCAAAATTTTTGATATCTGTGATAAACCATAAGAACAAATTCCGAATCATATTTGTAAACTTTGAGTGAATTTTGAGTAATGTACCGTAAGTTTAGAAAAAACGTAATTTCTTTGTTGTTCATTAATCGCACTTTGCCAATGGGTGTAACATTTTTCAGTTGGTGCCATATGATACTGGTCCAATCAATAGCGTTACATTTCAGTATTTACCATAAGTGTCTGTCGTGATTTGCAATGATTCTCTCAATGTGACAAAGAAGAATACAAATTAAAATCATTAATTCGATTTAAAAACAACTACCCTCTTTGTGTGTTAGTCCTTTGTTTTCTTCTAACTGAAAAAAATTGGTAACGCCCTTTTTCTGAAAGTCTTCCATTTAATGAGCATAATCTTTGCAAGGACGTCAACATCGTCGCCCACTGCGCTAACCTTTCGCTGAGCCTACACAAGCCAGAGCTTCGCTGTAGTAACTATCATTTTGTACGCAAAATATTACCAATAAATATTGTCCTAAAGGAAAAGTTTAAACTCTGTTATTCTTTAAACAACATTTGCTTCAAGTTTGCTATTAAAATATCTTCAATTTTTAGTAACAACTTGATAAGTAAGTGGATTGAAACTTCAACATTTTATCTTGTGCCAGAGCCAGACATAGCTCAAAGTGTTTGTACACTTTTGTCCTTGAACTTTGTAAAGTTCTAAGAAACTTTGTGCTGTTCCACAAAGTCATGTTCATTCAAATGAAGCTATGTCTGGCTCCAGCATTATACTAGTGGATTCGGCAGACATCATCTTGCCCGAATCTTGGCTCGCCTGCTATTGGCAAATTAAACAATATCTTTTATATCTTTTCCACAAAACGTGACAATGTTTAATGTAATCCCGGTTCAAACCCCACCGCCGTTGGGGTATTGTCGCACCCAATCCTAATACAAGCTTTTAATTTAAGCTTAGTAGGCGAGGAAAAAGGGTATATTAGACATACCTAAAAAGTATTCCTAATATTCTTTAAAAAAAAATAATGCTATATTGAAGATATAGATATATATCAATTCCACTTATGCGAAGTCGCAAAAGTGAACAAAGTGAAGTGATTTGTGCGGCCTTCAGAGGAATTAGTTTCAATGTTAACAGATCACACGATCGCCATCAAACATCGAAACTATATCAAGTGGCAGTCCCGCGTAGAGCATCAATCATCCCATTCAACAACAAAGTCATCAATAACCGTATTTCCATTACATAAATATTCGTCAGAGTGCCGATTTTGTTGGCCGAGTTTTAGTATTTTCAGTTTTACATTGTTACTATCGACTTATATAACTTCCATTTGGCCTATAAAAACGAATGCTGGAGCCGGACATAGCTTCATTTCAATGATCATGTAGTAACGGGTCAGTCAAAATAGTTGTATAAAAGCGAAACGTCACTTACTCAGAAATCTCGAAAACCGCGGCACGTACAATGATGTAATGTGGCAAGGAGGTAATACACATTTACTAAAAAAAGGATTTTTCGATAGAGCCCGATATTTATTTTTTCCAATTTCTCAATTTCCACCACAGGCTACGATAGAGCCCGATTAAGGAGGTCATGGCTATCTTAATTTTACGCGGACGAAGTCGTAGGAAACAGCGAGTCTATGTATAAACTTTTAAATGTACATTGACTGCATATAAAGGTTGCATTCCAACACACACAACACAGTGTGTGCTAAGTGAGCAACTGAGAATGATCTCTCTACAATGAACATTTAATGTCGCCATTCAGTAACAAGAAACGAACGACTAATTAATTCCAAGCGAAGGTATCAGATACCGTATTGTATTCCATTTCTGGGTGCTTCAAAGACGCTTACGTTTGCTGTATATTTACTTTGTATAATGCCGGAGCCAGAGCTTAAGATGAAAGTCGTGTTTTAACACCTTTGATACTTTGTAAGTATAATAATTTTATTTAGTATTAAAAATATATTTTTTCTGGGACGTCCGGATATCTGTATGTCTGGATCTGGCAGGATAGCGTTTGAAACCAACAACTTATCACGTTAAAGTTTTTTTTATTAGCTTCAGACTTACGGCGCGCTGTTTCCTATTGAAAATCGGTGTGCAATTCGGTATCGTTTAATTATAATTAACGAAAAAGTAAATTTCAGATGGAAACCCTAGCGGAATATTACTGTATTATAATAGGAGTTGTATTGAGCGTCTTCTAACAGATGGCGTTGATCGCCAAAATATAATATGATTATAATAAATTTATTTACAATTCATTACTTTTCCGTTGTTTTTTTTTTAATTAGCCTGTAATGTCCCCCTGCTGGGCAAAGGTCTCCCCACTCTTAAACCACTCTCCTCATTCAGAGCTAAACCAATCCACTCCTTTCCCGCAAGGGCGTCCAAGTCAAATGGACAACTGCAAGACCAGACGGCTCGCAGATGAGTATGCTCCTTTCTTGAAGGTTCCTAAGTCGTACTTGAAGGATTTTAAGCCATCACTTCTATCGTTAAGTTTTTATGTGCGAAAAATATTATTATGTTCGCTAAGTGGGTATTTAACGTTGATTGCCCGTACTCTTCGTTCAATTAGCTTCATTCGCCCTTCAACGAGAGCCCTTGACTTTAGAAGGTTACAAGTTCAAAGTTCAACCTACTTTTGTTCGCCTCTCTCGCCTACAAGCAACTTTTAGTAACAATTGTAATAAAACACAGATAGAGGTAGTAACAGTTATTTAATCACTCAGCGCTACTTATTTTAATAGTTTAGGAAATATTTATCTTATTTTAATATACGAGATCGACTCTTATCAACCAACCACCAAAAGCGCGCCAACATCAGTCAACTGTCATCTTGACAAACTCCATAGACATAGATCTTATGCCATTTTTATAGATGAAGTTTAACATCACATATTTTATCAAGAATGCTATAGGCTAATGTACATCATCACACTAAAATTGAATCTAATTTTTTTCACCTAATTTTACGCGGACGCAGTCGCGGGCACAGCTATTGTGGAAAAAAAATCCTGACGACGCTTTGGTACATTTAATGAGGCAGGAAAAAACAACGCTGTGCATTAATATTATTTTTTTTAATCTAATTTATTTTTATGACATTATGCATTCAGTTTAGATCAGTTATAATTTATGACATTTTCCATTTCTAAATTTAATTTAACTCTACAGACATTTAATTTCATTTTATTATTGTATTGTAATGGCTTTTATTTTTTTTTACTATAAAATCAAGCTATTTGAATCTGTATATTTAGTGTATTAAGTGACTGATGTAAATTATAATTCCTAAGCATGTTGTGATGACCTATAATTAGTAGGACATACATGTAATAATTTTCTTTTTCTAATTGTATCTTATGACTTTTTGTATGTACCTACTGTTGGTTATCCTGAAATAAATAGCTCGCCCCAAACACCCCGCCCGTTGACGCTGTGAAGGTCACTCTGACCAACAGCATTACACGATCAGAAAAAAAAGGAATCGCGATCATTCTTAAGAGATTATTCTAAAACGATCACTATTGATCAATCATTTCGTGATAAGTCGTCACTAGTCGCTGGCGAGATAATTGGTTTGTGTTTGTGACATTTTGCTACCCGCGTAGTTTATTTATTTTCTTTTTGGTATTACTACAATTAAACTATTGTGAAAACGTTATTTTAAACGTTATTTTTTAACTGGTTATTTTTTTTTTCATTAAAATAGGATCGAATCTGCAAGAATATATATCTCCAACCATCCAATCCAACAGTTTAACTAACAGTTATGTATACTTACGCAATAGAACACGAGTCAGGCAGGCATTCCAATATAATTTGCAGATTAGCTAGAAGGCTGTTTCATTTGCAAATAGTCACGTGAGTCACAAATTTCGCCATTGATGGAACTTCTGAACTTTGACATTAGAAATCGATATTTATTGATTTTATAAAAATGGGGTTAGTTACATCGAAGAAAACTCAGAACGAATACTTTAACAAAAATTAAAACCAAACTTATTAAGGTTTTCATAAAGTTCGATGTCAAGTACGTATCTTATGAAATTAAAAAAAAAACATCTTTTTTTTATTGGTAACAGTCTGCAAGACGAACGAGTGAAGGCACATGTAATTAATCTTCATATATCCTGTTTTAGTCAATACTTACTATGTAATACTACGCAATAGACCGTTCACGAATTACAGACCACTCTCAAATATATTACAGGCAAAATTTTAAAAAACATAAAGCGTTTAAGACCGACTGCCGGATGACGTTATCCCCGGCATTCCTAAATTCTCTACAATCTTTACGATTAATAACACTCTGTGACATTAATCAGGACCTACTGTTCCACGTGCCTTCCGAAACATGGAGATCGGATATTTGAAAACCAGTGTTAAAAACTGTTTAACCCAGCGATCGATTCAAATGCCAGCTACGACCGCATACGTATAATGATGTGTATTGTATTAAATGTAACACGTAACATAAGTATAAGTGGCTGAGAAAGCGCTCAAAGGCAAAGCCCATGGATTATCTCTTACTAGCAGAGCCAGATTTACACCGTCTGACCTAGCAACGTATTAGCGTCTTACCTAGCTTCGTCCTACTGTCTCACCTAGCAAAGCATTAGCGTCGCAACTAGCAACACTTTAGCGTCGCACTTATCGAACCTAATGCGCCGGTAGGGCAACGATAGGTGAGATGCTACTGCGCCGCTACTGGCTTAGGCGGAACGTGACAATGAGTCTTGCTTTTTCGTGCGTGCAGCCAGGGTTCATCGTTTTATAAGACGTTATTACGCCAAAATGCGTGTACTTACGAGTACTTATTAATTAGGTATATGGGATAATGAAATCCTCCGAAATGAAGTTACTGTAAGCATCATTGTATAGCATATTTAATTAATATCTAAAAACCGATAGGGGAAAAGTGCACTATATATGTGACATCAATTGCAAATACTTGATTTGGTCGGATAATAAACTTCAAATACCGAAATTTTTTTTTAAATTGCTGGCGCCTATCTTAATTGTGTGTCAATTTGATGTCTAAAACAATTTATTCCACGCAAGCCACACAATAATGTTAATTATATAATATCATTGCAAATATCATTTGAAATTTACATGACAATGTGTGAACTAAATGAAAGCACCAACATGATCTTGTTTGAATCGTGACCAATTTATCAACACTGACCCACCTGTCTGTCAGATTATAGAACAATAAAACAATGTCAGTATTGCAAAATTCATTTGAGGGTCGCGAAATCGATTTGTGATCAGAAAGTTGCACTTTCTATATTTAGATTTTATTAGATATCTATTAGACAACTATCACATCACTATATCTATTACTCAACTCACACGGGTAGAACTAGCGAAACACAAAAAAAAGGTAGAATATAAATTAGTGAGTTTTGTTTTTAAAGATGAAAATAATTAAACATGAAAAAAACAATTAAATTCACATGTTTTGATATTAATTTGCAATACCATACTTAAAGTTAAATTTAAAAAAAATTGCCATACAAAATACCATTCGCAGTATGCCCAGACGGATGAAAACTTTAATCGAGGCACGTGAGGGCAACACTCGATAATAAATATGGCGAATATAATGTTCATTTAAATAATTGTAAACTATCACAAAACATAAAATTTTCAACTGTTTCTCTGTCAGTACAAAATCTAAGAAAAATTTTGTTGAAATAGTTTTTTTTTTCTATTAAACATTAAATATGGTGTTGCACATTAATTTAATTGTTCTTTCTTGTTTCATTGTTATTTAAAAATAAAACTGACTATTCTATATTCTTCCTTTTTTATGCTACACTAATTATGCCCGTGTTTATATTATACTAATTGTGCCTGCGACTTCGTCCGCGTAAAGCATAGATAAAAAAAATATATTCAATTTTAGTGTGATGATATATAGCCTTCTATTATAGATAAATGAGATACATTATAGACAAAGAACTATCTTATAGATAAATGAGCTATCTAAGAATGAAGTAATTTTTCAAATAGGACCTGTAGTTCCTGAGATTAGCGCGTTCAAGCAAACAACAAACTCTTTAGCATTATATATTAAAAGTTATAGTAAATATTATCGCTTTTCTATGCTGATAGTAAAATTTTTCGTAAAACTATAAAGTCACTAAAATCAAGACGGCTTTTTGCCTTTGCCGTCATATTAAAAAAAAGTTGACAGAATTACATGTCGGTAAAATTTAGGTACTTTGCCTAAATTCGTATTTATGAAACTAAAGTAAAAAAGTATACACAAAAGTAAACACTATTTTTTATACACTCCACATTATTGGTAATATTAACTACTTGACATGATTTGCAAATATGACATTATTAGAATAACTTTGACATTTGAAAATCGACATTATTTTATCCAAATTATTCTATCCTACTAATTAAACTCAACTTGTTATTATTGTTATTTATTTTTTTTGACACCTTCCGATTCTAATATCTTATAAAAGTATATATTTTTTTCTCTCTCTCTTCCTCGGCCTGCCGGGTCCTCGGAAAAATTATATTATAATAAATTGTTATGTAAACGCAATAAAATAGTTTCGATATTAAATGTGTCTATTAAAATTGCTACGCCCTAACGGGGCATCATGTACAATGTCTGTATTATTCACATGCGCAATTGAATAAATGAGTATGAACATGAAAGACAAACTTATCACCAGAAAGCAAACCAATGCTTTTGCCAATATTGACATTTTGAGTTATTGAAGATAAGTCAAAAGTACATTATAAAAAGTAAATTACTTTTATTGACTTGTCATTTATAACAGTGTTAGAAAGCATAGTATAATAGTTATCACGGATTACAGACTGTATTCGAAAGTTTTAGTCACGATTGATGTTTTTTTTTATATTTACATATCTGACCCCCTTCATCGTCTGTGACAGTAGTGTCAGCATCCTTTCTCTCCTCTCCATATACCTTTATATCATTTTAATCCATCCCTTACCTTTACTTCTGTCTATCTAATTAGAATTAGCGCCACGTCTGGAATCTTTTTGGTCTGCAGCCAAATTAGACTAGCGCGTCCAGGTACCACATTCTCAATTAAGATCGGCGTGAAGTGGCGGCAATTCTGTCACATCAAATGATGGTGTTATTGTCGCGATTCGTTCGGTTTTTAAGACTTCCCGGTGGTCTAGTCTCGTCATTAAAGGCCGGCAACGCATCTGCTAGCCTTCTGGTGGTGCAGATGCCCATTTTTTTTTTATGTTACAAGGGGGCAGATGAGCAGGCAGCAGGCACTGAAGTGCCTACCGGCGCCCATGGACATCTGCACGACCAGAAGGCCAGCAGATGCGCTGCAGAGACCTAAGATCTAAATCTGGCCTTATCCGAAAACCCGTACTTAGTGGATGTCTACGAACCATAAACTATCTTCCTGTCAAATTTTATTTTTCTACATCCCGCGGTTTTCAAGATTTCGTGTTAGGTGACCTTTCGCTTTTATCTATGTAAAACATATAGATATATTTAATTTTAAAAATGTACTTTATTATCTGGGCTACTAATATAAAAATGGCCAAAACCGTGACAAGATACGCTTATATGGAAGAGTTCGGTATCTGATACGCTATAAACGTATTTGTTCAGTAACTTTAAAAGTTGTTTTCCAATTTCATTCAAAATAATTTTCCTAGAGAGTTTTTAGCATGTTCTATCAACATAGAAAATTTCAAGTCTGTACACCTAATAGTTTGGAAATACTATGGGTGACCACCTTAGGGACAGACAGACGGACGGACGGACAGAGCGGAATTATAAGGGTTCCTTGTAGTACTACGGAGCCCTAAAAAACTTTAACTAAACATAGCAAAAATACCTAAACCTAATATTGGCCTTAATTTAATGACTATTTTTTAAGTATGTCAAACACAAATATATCATTATTTTTTATTCTCTACTGCGTAAAAAATATTTACACAATTAAAAAAAAAGTTGCTACCGCGGTATCATCAAATACATTTATAAACATTACAATAATAATTAAAAAATGCTGTCTTGAGCAAAAAATTAAGTAATATTAAAAATACAATAAAAAGACTCTGACGTCACAAATATCTTATATGGAATATCAACAAGGTTTAAGTTGCCTTAATTTTAATAATAATTAGCCGAATTGGAGATCTTTTTAGCAATAATATTCCTTTTTGAACATCGAAACATTGAGCTCTTAGCCTAATTTTTTTTATAATTGGAAGACTATACATATTGTAGTTATTTAGGAAAAACAATAAGTAAATTTTCTGTACTGTAACTAAGGGTTATCCAGAAGTAAATATTTTTCATTTCCGAAAACGCCTCCCCCTTGATGTGACATCTATATAGTTTTAACTAGATTATTTGAATAATGCAGATGTCAACCTTAACATTAAGGACAAACCGCATTGGTTTTTTTTAATGTTAAATTAAAAAAAAAAAACTTGTAATTTCTTATAAATAAATTAATAAATAAAAAATAAGGTATCCTTAGCATGAGTCTATTATTATTGCGTGCAAAAAATAGGATCTCTATTAAATTGCAAATTACTCGTCGACATGATATATGATATAAGATTTTATGTAATTAAATAAATTATGATATGTTTTAATTAAGTTTACCATTTTATGAAAATTACGGCAACGGAGGAGTATGAAATTTAGCACAATTATAGTTTATATAGAGGAGGATGTGGGAATGCTAATATTATTATAAAATATGCATTATAAATGTATTATATTATTAAAATAAAACCTCACGCACACCAATACCAATACACATCATGTTGACCCACTATGCATCTATTAAATTGCAAATTACTCGTCGACATGATATATGATATAAGATTTAATGGAAAAAAAGTTAAACTGTTGTTGTTTTCTTCCAAATTTTATAATACAAGGATATAATTGAAAAATATGTGTTGACACATCACGGGGCACGGGGTTTCGGGGGTTTCGAACGGAACTAGCTGAATCTGTGTATAGAACTTTATTTTAGCTTTACAAATGTTGTCTCAAAAGTCACAATGGTCACAGTTATTGCTGTCTTAGATATTTAAGATCAAACGTCACAAAAATGAGTTTTTGGTAATTTTCAGGTTGCGTTCGATTCTTCGATGAAATGCTTAGTTGACTGGGCTAATAGTAATTTTTATGTTCTTTACAAATATTCAAAAACCAATCAAAAAATAGACAGACTTAAACTGGATAAAGGTTCTATAACTTTTTAGTTTTAGAGGCTACGTGTCATTTTAGTATTTCCATTTTGAGTAATAGATCCATAAAAATTTTCTAAAATAATTATAATAATTGTTCTCTGCCTGAGCCGTGAATTCTTTTCGATATTTTTAAGTATAATCAGAATTGTGAGCCTTGGTATACTGAAGCTTTGACTAAAGGGTAGGTATTCTTCTCTATACTAATAACAAAAGTTCCAGATGAAGTTTTATTCTTACTTAAAATTTCGCTACCTTTTAACGATTGCTACACATTTAATAAATTTAAAAGAAATTAAAAATTAATTAATGATATACACAATTGTTTAAAAAAAATATAGTTATTCTTAGTGTTTGATAAATCTTCTCTTTGTTTGTTTGTTAGTTTAATAAGTTGAGGAATAAGTATATAGCGAAGTCGTAAATCCTTTTTCGTTTAATTATCGTTACATGCTTTATAGTTCATTTATCTGTTAACTCTATTACAGGCATTTTTAGACTGTACGCACTCGTGTACAGTTTAAAAAAGTACGCCCCTCCAAAGTTTTGACTTCTACATACAAACTAGTGGGGAGACGTAACCATGCAAACTCGTATTTATCATTGGCTAGCCGTGCATGGTTGAGTTTGAGTTTACAATAAAAACGCTGTTAACCCATAACGTCAAGCCGTGAAGGTCAGTTTTTGCATATTATATCGGTTATATTTTCCAACCAATGACCTTGGCCTAGGACATCTTCGCCTGGAGACTAGTTTAACCAGTATTTAAGAAAAGTAAATATGTATATATTTTTTTTATAATCTGATGCTTGATAATAAACTGACGTTTTAGGGCTTAGGTGAGTTAACGATACAGACAATTTCTTTTCAACGTCCTCTATTATCCAATCTATGAACTATTTCGATATCTCCATTCAACACTGATATAAAGCTATTTTTGTATTTTTAACTAAAAACTTAGTAAAAATACAAACAGATAAGAAAAGACAAAAAAGAAAAATACAAAGAGAATTTTAGAGCCTCAATAGCTCAACGGTTAAGGTATGGACGAGATCTGCAAGGTACCCGGTTCAAACCCCACCACCGTTGGGGTATTGTCGCACCCAATCCTAATACAAGTTTTTAATTTAAGCTTAGTAGGAATATTAGACATACCCGCTATTTTGCATGTTGAGGTGAATACTTTGGAGAGGTGTGCATTTTTAGACTGTACGCACTCTGCTATAGATATAACATAAAGGGAGAAAATGTGACCATTTTAATCGCAAAGGGTAGAGCTTCGAATCCCCACTCTATTGCCTTGCGGTGTATCTGTAAAATTTTAATGAAAGTCTAATATATATTTTAACGCAACTCATTTCTATGTCTAAAATAATTTTGTCTCGATATAAATATATAAAATTAAAAAAAACCATAATTATTTTGTTGTTAAGTATCGCACATGAGAACATTTTTTATAAAAAAATTCTATTCTTTTTATTTAGAAAATACCTAATTTCTTATGAAGATTATATATATTAAAGATCAATTCAATACGTATCCATGAAATGATCTCAAATTTAAAAAAAAATGTATTTTTTAAATAGAAAAAATAAACAATTTTTTGCACCCGAGTGTAATTTGAAATATAAAACCGAGTCACCTCACCAATACTCTTTATATCCGTACGGGTTTTCGGGAGGCTGTGACGCCGCGGGTTAGATTACGGGCATACTTGTGCCTTTATTTTGTTTTTTTTTCGTACGGGTCTTTTTGTGCCGGCTCGCGAGGGTTAGGGTTTGTTTAGAGCTATCTACTTCGTTATGCGTTGATACGCTTCAATATGAGTGGGCTGTGTTTCTGGATATCATAGAAGCAAGTTTTGATTTTTAGAATTGTATTCCAATCCAAAATTGTTACATATATACTGGAAATATTAATAAAATAAACGCTTATTGACACGTAGTCTACATCTATACTCTATAATAATATATACAGCTGAAGAGTTTGTTTGTTTGTTTGCTGGAACGCGTTTGTCTTAGGAACTACATTCTTACTCATTTATCGAGGAAGGCTATAGGCTATATATCATCACGCTAAACTTTTTAAAACAACTAGTTATATCTATAAGATTTATTTCGTTTGTCGAAAGAATTATTTTTGCTAAAATCATTTTTACTAATTATTTTATTATTTTGTCTCTCTATTTTCTTCAATAAAAAGTCATATTGGTAGCACCAAAGGTCATCAATAACAACTAAACAAGTAAAATCAGTTTTCAAACGAGAGAAAAGGGTATTGAACTTTTTTATCTTTACCTGTTTATACAAAGATATGACGGTACTTCTTCTGCGAAACTGTAAAAAAACCGAAGCATTGTTTTGGGCCCCGAGAATTGCTTACTTGTCATAATAATGGTGCGATTGCGAAGTGTGACATTGCCTCTCACTGGCACACGTAACATAAGTTACGCAAAAGGTCTTTACCCCTGTTTATTTAGGACAACTTTATTAAGATGTTTTAATTTATAATATTAGCACTTGTTGCGCAAGAGATGCAATGCTGATCTTTTGTACCGTCACCTTGTGATTATCTTCCAATCGCTCCTCAATTCGCGTTTGAGCAACCGCACAGCATGTCAGTGCTTTTAGCAGTTTCTCGGTTTAGAATTCACAGTTTACTTTTCGATTTCGAAAGGTCTGAACCGCCTCCAGGTTGAGGAGCGCGGCGCAGCTGGTCATGTGCGACCTTGCGAGGCCGCCCATGGTGTCCCACTACTTTTTTCACTAGGTAGCGGTCGTTGTCCAGGACCCTGTGAACTTCATATGGAACGCTAAATTTCAAGTCTAGAGACGTCTGGTTTCTTGGGTTATTTTTTATCATGACGAAGTCACCCCGCTGAAATCGTTGAATTTTGGCACGACCTTTGTCAAATCTAGCCTTGTCTTTGGTAGATATATCTGCCATCCTTTGTTGTACGTATAATTCGAGAGCTTGAATGTCGATTGACGTATCATCAAAGTTAACCAGGTTTAATAACTCGGGTGGAACGCAGTTTGGTCGCCTAGTTAATAGTGTGAGAGGAGAGGTACCAGTGGTTCTATGGGTAGTGCAATTTAAAGCCAGTTGAAGGCCATCTATTGCTAGGTGCCACTCTGGAGTTTCATAATTTTTAATCATTATGAGGCTATTTTTTAATGAAGCCATCATCCTAAACAGCTGGAAAGATTTGGTTGAATTTTTGTATGCGTTTAGGTGGCGCCTTGGATGGTTTAGATTTACAAATCAACCAGGAAGATGGCACTGCAGTCGGTATCTAGATTACTTATCGATACTGTAAATACCAGCTGGATTGATTTGAATGAATTTTTGCGAATGCATTCAAGAGGGGGCCTGGATAGTTTAGATTCACAAATCCATTCGGCAGATGGTGGTGTAGTCGGGGCGGGAACGGGAACAGGAATAGGAATGGCAACGGGGCTAATATAGGATAATATAATGTAGTAAATTGTAAGTAGCCCGACGTTCGGGCGGGACATCGTCTGACGGGTCCGCTAGTTGCATAAAAAAAAACAAAAAATATATAAATACATCTTAAGTGAACGGTACGGGAAGGAACCTTTAATCAATTATATAGTCTTCGTTATCTATTTAAAAGAAAAGATGGTGATGAGGATGATGATGACGACGATGATGATGATTACGATGATGATGAGGATGATGATGACGCTGATGATGATGATGATGACGACGACGACGATGATGATGATGATTATGATGATGATGCTAAAGATGACGATGATGATGATGGTGATGACCATGATGACGATGATAATGATTGTCTATTACATAGTCTCATAAATTTTTGAGGTGTGAGTGTTTTATATTTTTTACTGGTATTTTGGCGAGTGTCCCGTTTTTTTTAACATATTAGGAATATTTTGAGATATGTCTCCAATACTGCCTTTACTACTCCAATTAAGCTTTTTTCCAAGCTTGTAATAGGAGTGACCTCATTCATTGTAAACTTAGCATTTATGTTGTAAATTTTATCACCAAATTATTAAATGTTTAAAGAAAAATAATTCAGATTACACATATGACGTTCACAAGTGCTTATAAAAAGTCTATATGAATAAACGATTATGACTTTGACACAGTGAAGTTTGAAATCAGCGGGAAAGGGAAGGCTCGGTAAGGATCCCGATTTCAGTTCTTACTTCTTCCATTGAGATACTGAGGGTTTGGATTGCCTCCACCTAAATAAGAGGCTGACCCGTAATCTGGGTTAAGAACAAACCGTTAAAAGCTTTATCATAGAGCAGCTCGTATCTATATCATTGTGAGCGTAAAGAGGAATGTTATCAACTGAATTGTAAGTTATCTGGTCAATTTATTCATAGATATTCAAAGTAAATGCAATTTAAACCGAGTTTCTACGATAGAAGCGTAAAGAGATCCTTTATCCTTACATCTCATGGTTCAAATAGGACACTCTATCAAAAGCATCGCCAGTATTGTAAAGTAACAATGTACAATGTACGTAGGGTAGTGACTTTATTAACAAGCGGAGCGGAAAATCTGTACTCAACTCTACATATCGAGATGGTATTGATGTCGATTGGAAAAGGTTACACCAAAGCAAACTAGATGGCGCTGTACGGATGACGACGACCACAGTAAAAACACTGAAAATCTTCATACAAAACAACTCACGCCAGCAAAGTTTCTACTTACGATTACTATATATAGCATTCGACGAACAACTGTCGGCGAGGCGAGGCCGCCCCGGGCAACTCCAACTAGCTCGAACACGAAGATCTTCCTTCGCGGTGGTTGAGCATATCGACCTACGCTCCCAACTTTCATTCCTCGCCTGAAACCTTCCACATTGGAGTGCCTTTCCACAAAATCAATATTCATTTTATATTATATGTGACCTTGAATATTATCTATAAAGTAGTATAAATGTTATTCAAAACGTTAATTAATCAATATTAAGATATTAACTGGGATTTGCCTTTAATAGTGTAGTCCCTTCTCTTCATGCTTTTCAAATTTAAATTGACTCCGAATAAATCAATTGCGCATTAAAAAGATTTTTTTTACAATATATTAGTTACCCGCAACATCCTGAGCGTTGGATTCAATGATATCGTCGCAGCCATTCCTATCACAAGCTTTAAAAAAACCTCAAAGTGTGTCTCTTATAAAAAAAGTTATTTTTAAATTAAACGCTATTCGTTCCACCGTGAGCTGAAGTTTATTCCGTCAAGCGATCAGTATCCAACGTCCGGTAACGACATATTTTATACCGCGCACACTCACCGCGTTATATCCCCGGGATATAACCGTATGGCTTATCAGGTAACAGATAAGTATAAGTTGTTCCCTTTTACACAACTGATATTAATGTTTGAGATTATAAGAACTTTAAATAACACTCGGATATCTATAAGATTGCATTATCTTTCCACTTCGTGTTGTTTATAGATAGCACTATTACAATTGGCTTAAGTCGCTAAAATACTGCTAAGTAAACCCTTTTTACACAATCTCTAGATACTAGCAAATAGCTGAGCTTTGTGAGGGCTCGCGTAGTTTTTCATATATATATTTTTTTCTAACAGATAACACATCCTACACACAGCTTTAATCTTCGTCAATCCTTCGTCTTAACATTCACAGATATGCAACAACAACAAGCAATAATATAACATACAGGTCTTAAAAGCCATGTTACATGAAAGTACAATGTTTAAAATACTAGCAAAAAGCTGAGCTTTATGAGGGCTAGCGTAGTTTTTCATATATTATATTTTTATCAGTTAAATACATCTGTGAAATTACTATGTTAAAGCACAAATATATCGGCGTGATAGTTTTTCAGTAAATTGTACCACAAAACTGCTCAGGTTGTGGGATGTCGTTAGGACTGGCTTCGTTCGCTCTAATTATTATATGAAGTGAATACTTTTGAAGCCATTTTACGAAAATTGCGCGAACAGAGGAGCACGAAATTTGGCACCATTATTGTTTATACACAAGAAGGTGTGCGTATACTAATATTTTTACAAAATTTGAATAATATATATATTAAACTATTAAAATATATAAACCACACGCACACTAATGCCGAATGATTTATACACACATACGTATATTTTACTACAGGATTGTGTCAAAACGTAGTCATGACAACCGGATGTAAATAAATTGCGAAATATAACAATGACGTTATACAAGGAATTAAACCTTTGTACATAGCTTTAAATACGCATAATCTAAAGATTTGTGGGCTAATTTCGACCAGCTCTAGCAGATATTAATCCTCAAGATTGTATTGGCATCAAATAACACTTAGAGATAAGATTGTCTTACACTGACATTTTCTCTTGGCTTCAATCTTCAAAATACAGTATCATATTTTGCTTTTACAGAACTGTTATTAATGCTTAAGATAACAGTAACTTCAGATTACACTTCGATAGAGTTAAGATTGGCTTATCTGGCCACTTTGTGTTGTTTATGGAAACCGCTGTAACATTGGCTCAAATAGCTGAAACATTACTTAAGTAAATCTCTTTAATGGAACTGATGTTAAAGCTCAGGGTTATATATTATATGGACTTTATATAATACTTAAATATAAAGTCTAACCCTAACTCCCAAATAACTCAAATTGAACCAATAGAATCTGTGATTATGTTATCTTATATATTTGATGTATTTCTGTTACTGTAATTTTTATATTCATAATGTCATTATGTGTTGTTGTCGTCTGTCTAAAGGAGCTACTGAAAATCAGCTTTAGAGTTATTTACTCTGATTGAAGCTGAGTAGTTCTCCCTTTCAGACTAATGGCAGCACTGTATCTATTTGCTTAGTTGTTTTTTGTTTCTGACTTTTTTGTGTGTAGTAGACTTAAGTTTGTAGTTATAGTGTTGTTGTTTATTTTATGTCTGAATAAAGTTTCTTTCTTTCTTTCTTTTTTCTTTCTTACTTAGAGATATGATTGTTTATATTGTTATTTTGTTTAGCCTTAAATATCTATACTAATACTAATAGACCCGGCAGACATTGTCCTGCCCCAACGTTGGGTTACTTACTATTTAGTACGTTCTATTATCCTATAACATTATTCCCCGTTCATATAAAAAGTATATGATTCTTTTTAACAACAGCTATTTGTACGCATATTTTTGATATACATACGGTATAAAGGCATTCTAAACAAGAAGAATTGTTACTTTATCAAATGTGTAAATTAGTAATAGTGTAAGAAAACAATATTTTGAGTTGTTTATAAACCTATATTTCAAAATTTGTCGTCATGCCTATTCTATGGTATATAAAATTGAACAGTTTATATGAAGCTGAAAGAGCGACATTAAACCTCTGTGGCAAATTTATATAAAAAATAAAAACACTGCATTGAAAAAATGAAAAACTGTGCAACAAAGAGATATACAATATTTCCGCACTGTTTTGGGTTATAAACAAAAATACGCTCTTTGTGATCGGTTTTGTAGTGAATAATGATAAGATTACTATTTACTGCGTAATTGACAAAAGATAAAAATATTTAGAGTTCTTTCGGTTCACCATTGCCTACTTCTTCTTCAATAATATTAAAAATACTCATATTCATATATATTCTAAACGAAGCTATAAAATATGAAAAAAACTTCTACATAAATAGTGGAAAAGCCAACTTTAAATTAGGGTTGTCACAGTCTCGAACTTTTGCTTATAGCTCAGAACAGTCAGCTTGGATGATATTAGAAGTAGAAAATTGATAAATCATACCTAAGAAGTATTATGTTTCGATGTATATTGTACTCGGACAATGGGGTAGCTGCCACTAAAATAAACCCAAACAATTTTTGTTGTGTATAGTTGATAGAGGTTTAATCAAATTACATTAAAGTTATAAATAACAAGACACCGAACAGCAATCAGAGCGTATGACGTCACGGCTTGCTAGACAAATTGATATTGTTAAAACTGGCACTCCAATCATACTCAAGTACAGCTGTTTGTTTGGCAAGATATTACGTCAAAAAGACGCCATGATAGTTTAAAGGTTTTTAGCGCTTAAATTTAAATGGATTTATAAATCTGTATTTTTATTAAAATATTTATTTTTTAGGTTGCTACAAGGCATTTGTACCGAAGAACAAAGAAGTAACATGGAAACTTCAGAGTTTCGAACAAGGTTATTGAAGTTTGCCGGCCATTAAATTATAGCTAACTTGTGAATATGTCAATAAATCATTATTTATTATAATCTTGTTTCAATAATGCCACAAGTAGTCTGCCAGTAAATAAAATTGGAGTATTCGCTTTGATTGCTTTCAAGAATCAGCTTTTAATCATAAAAGAAGTTCAATCTTTGGCCAAATCCGTGAGAAGAGACAATAACATTGAAAAATGTGCAATTATGTTGAATCATCACAATTAATTTTATAATTTTAACGTGAGTCAGGCCGATGAAAGATAATGGTAAGAGAAACAATTGTATGGTTTTAATTATTTTGCGGAAACATCTTGAAAAGAAAAAAATATTTTTCTTCCAAGCAAGCGGTATTCATAAAATTATTGATCATTTCTCACTACAAAACCGACGACAAAAGACGTATTTTCTGCTTAGAACTCAAAACAATGCAGTAATCGTCGCTCTTAAGAGACTCGGAAAGTTAGTGCCTTACACACATGAACAAACTTCCTAACTTACACGAACGTTTCTTTAGAAATTCATCTCCTCGCAAATCATATTCTCCTGGTACCTTAGCCGCCGCAGCGTGTGTGTATTGTATATAATAGGTGTTTGTGTGCGCGATGTGGTTGTCATGGTTACCGTAATCTATTTTTGTGCGTAGACAAATTTTATTTAGATCCCATTTCAATGTCTGAGTGGCTAACATCTTCATGACAACCATGAGATTCTTTAATCAATATGGGCTGACGCTAGTTTTTATCTATATACGTATAAATAAAATTGAATGGTCTGATTGTATAGTCGAAATTTTATTTTTTTACTACTTAAATATAAATATATATACGAACCAAAAACAAAAACGCAATTTAAAACATTTCTGTCTCTAATCTCCGAAACCGCTGAAGCGACTTGGACGGTACTTTCACTGGTGGATAGCTGATTTTACAAAGAATAACATAGGTAGTGTGGCCGGGGACTTTGTGTAGTTGCGCAAAGTTTTGTAGTACTTTGTAGTCTTCAAGGACAAAAATATACAAAGATTTGAGCTATGTCTGGCTCCGGCATTAGTCTCAAGGACGTATGTGAATAATCACATTGCTCTTATGCCAAACTCAATAAGGTTTTCTTCCACCTCAAAAATTCCTTAACGCACCTAGACTTCTTCTGTTTTAAAAATATGCCAGTAGTAGTTACTTGTCTACCATAGGAACAGACGTCCTTGTGTCATTTGGCCCTATATAATATGTTATGTATATATTTAAAAGCACTTCGTATATTAAAAACTTAAGTAATGTCTTTTTCGTCTACCTCGCATTATCCCGGTCAAGTACAGCCATTTTCCAGCTTAAAAAAGGGGCCCGTTTAAATTGCAGAGGATGTGGCTTTGGAGCGAGTGCCGCTTGACGTGATCCCTGGAACTCCCACATCCCCAAAACTAATATCACTCACATTAATCTGTTTTTGGGTGCAACCGTACTCCTCCGAAACGGCTTGACCTATTTTTATGAAATTTTATACGCATATTCAATAGGTCTGAGCATATGTATGTATTTATATATTTTCAAAAAAAAATGTGTATAATAGGCGTCTGTTACCTATAACACAGGCATTAAGTTGTCTACCTTAGGAACACACGTCCGTGTATCGTATAGTCCTGTATATATTTATTTACTTACTTTAAGACTCCAAAACTTCATTTATTTCTGAATTCCAATTCTTTAGTTTTGTTTATTATTAATAAAGAGTATATTATCAATAAAAATCAAGTGTATATACACCATTAGAATCGAAGGCAAAGTCCTTAACCGAAGTACTTTTAGAATCGCAGGGAACGTCCTTAAGCGAGGCACTTTTAGAATCGAAGGGAACGATATAATTTGAACAAATTTGAACAAATCCAACAGTGTGTGTGTGTGTGTGTGTGTGTGTGTGTGTGTGTGTGTGTGTGTGTGTGTGTGTGTGTGTGTGTGTGTGTGTTATATTTTAATAGTAGATTATTGCACCCAGCGGAAAGTGAGATATTAAAGGAAGAGGGCTATGTTGGTGCCCGAGTGAACGCAAGGGCACTAAATTAACATGAGTGCATTAATTACTCACTTAAGCAAGGTGAGTAATCTACTTTTTTTGCAACTATGTCGCTGTCTATTTCCATTTTTAAAACTTTTCGTACTAAATATGTAGTATCGAAGTTTTACAATGGCGTAGAATGCGCGCCATTTCTTTTTTTTAAATTTATTCGTCGATTTTTATTTTAAGCCGATATCTTTTTGATCTACTACATACATTTTATATGAAACTTAATGGAAGACATTTTGCTCTTGCAATATATGTTTTACTGAAAAAAAAAACTCTGAAATTGCGTCCACTTTCACTGATAGAAGACAGTGGTTCCTGCAATTTGCGGGCGATCATAAGTCTAATTATTGTAGAGGGGTTCCGAGAATGACGTCAGGCAGTCCATTATCCCTCACACAATTACGTTACCCAACGAGCGACATACAGACACCGTTGTCACGATCGATGATAAACTTTAAGATGAATGTATGGATAGCCATATACAGGTGAGAATTCCATTTAACTGCTTACTCTGAAAGCTTTATGTATCTCATCAGCTCATGGGGTATACGATAATATCAGCATACATAAAAGTATGACTAATATTTCAATTCAGTTCTTGGTTTTTGGCTTGTCTATGCCAACTAGGCATAGATAAAATGAATTTTATTTAAAAAAATATTATTCATTTATTGAATCGTTTTCGTGTAAAGTTATAAAATGTAGAAGCATCAAGTCCGTTTTTACAGTCATTCTTAACCTTTTTCTTTTTTTGTATTTTTACGTTCCAAAACAAATAATAATATAGCACGCATTTTATTTAAAAATCATCTCCTTATTGAATGATTTTCGTGTAAGATTATAAAATATAAAAGCATCCAGTCAGTCTGAACCAAGAGTCGTCGCTCATTGCTTTCCAAAACAAAAACGAAAGTAGCGTTTAGAGGTCAAAAGTTTTTATAAGTCTTATTAATAAGGGTACGTCGTAATTTATAAGCGAGTTTATGAATATATACTATGACTTTATTAACTTTATCTTAAACGATCACTTTTATAACAGTATATATTCCGTGAGAATAAATATTATCCTAACATGTGTTATTAGGCGATTTTATGCATTTAGTTTTAGAAATAATGCATAAGACGATATTTCACTCGCTAAGATACCATAATAATTCTTTACAAAACACGATTAAAACTTTTTGAAATTTATAACAAAGAATTGATTGCTTAAATATCTGGCATTATATTATTAATACTCAAAAGATTATTTTTTAAGGAACTATTTTT
Source organism: Charaxes varanes (assembly GCA_024363005.1). Taxonomy (NCBI): domain Eukaryota; kingdom Metazoa; phylum Arthropoda; class Insecta; order Lepidoptera; family Nymphalidae; genus Charaxes; species Charaxes varanes. The sequence continues at coordinate 2,593,409 of JANCMC010021608.1, forward strand.
TTACAATAACATACGTCAAGCTATTAAATAGTAAACTGGGGTTGGAGTCCGATAAATAAGGGTTAAAGCATAACAGTTGAAATAGACAATTTAACTGTGGTCCAAATAATATTCAAAATATAATTTATACCCGTTATAATTCAAAGTGTTCAAAGCCAAAAAAATGCCGTTCCCTTCCTCTAAGCGCGCAGATTCTCGGTAACTTTATTTATTTAGACTTTCATGACAGCTCCTACTTAAACAAAATTTTGTTAAGGGCTATTGTGAGAAATTTACGCAATGCACAACAAGCCAAAGTGAGCCTTTTAGCTAATTGACGTGCAAACGACATTCGACCTTAGCGTGGCAAACCTGTGGCAATTCCTTGGACGAGTATACTTCATAAATGACGTTTATAGTAACAGCACTTATAAATTTCACTACCGTAATGTAACTTTCATCGCAGTTGCCGGCAAATATGTATAATAAAAAAATGAACCTATTGATAGCCCATAAGCGAAATTTATAATAACGATATCGTATATGTTGAAGGCCTAACGTGGACCAGACTAGCCCAAGACTGAAAGAGTTAGTACCAACGGGGTCTCCCAGCTGTGGGATAGTAAGGGCTGTGGTTGATGACAATGTTGAAGCAATATTTTGGGTCTCATTGGACATAGATTTTGAATTTTCTCCATTTTTTCTAGATTTCCGCAAAGTATTATACATAATTCCAATCTTTGTTATTTCCTTATTGAATTTTTGTATTATTGTTCAATTCGTTTTGTTAAGTATAACTCATTCATGGTATTGACAATTATATTACAACATTTAATAAAGATATTTGATATGCAGTTCGTACTTGAATAAAGGCAATGATTGAAGTAATTTTAGATTTGAATGAAATTACTTCACTTAAATGCATTATCTTTTACATAGATACTTTACACATTATTAAAGTGTTTGTTTGTTTGTTACGGGTATACTCCGAAATGGCTTAACAAATTTGAAGGTGACTTTCACTGGCTGGTAGCTCATGTTACAAAGAATAATAAAGGCTGCATTATACATTAAAATTATATAATAATTAGGGTTCCTCACAAAAAAGCTTGAAAATTCTAATTGTGAAACTCACTCTGTCTGTTTCATTTTCACACCTAAACCTTTAAAAATTGACATAGGCTAGTTTTTGTCTCGAAAATGAAATTTGAATAGGGTGAAACAGGGGTTGAAAATTGAAGAAAACAACGCGGACGAAAATGCAAATTGAAGCTAGTTTTTCTATAATTCAAAATGTCTTATATATAAGATTCTCGTGTCATAATGATAGATACCATACCCCCTTCGAAACGATTTTTAGCCATTTCCGAGATTCAGATTATATATATAATATATAAAAGAATTGCTTGTTTAAATGTAGTAGATCTATATATTTCAAAATGAATCGCAAAATGTGTTGGTAAGCGCATAACTCAACAACGCCTGGACCAATTTTTCCAATTCTTTCTTTAAAATGTTTGTTGAAGTTCAAGCATGGTTTTTACAGCGAAAAAAAGTCGAATAATTGCCGGGAAAACTCTAAAAACAGCCCTTTTCTTTTTCCCATACAAACATTTTCCAACTATTTAAAATGTACAGTCAATTTGAACTTTATTGCTATTCTATAAAGTTCACATTAAATTACAAGCATTCACTGTTGTCTAAGCAATGTATGTTTTTTCCTAACGTCAAAGAGTCAGGACATCGTCTGCCGGGTCCGCTAGTAGACAGATAAAATAATTAAATGTCATTTCATATAATTGAAATATATATTATGTATTGATTGGTTTGCACAATCTATTGTTATTTCGATCGTTCGACCTTGGTTGAGTTCGCCTTGATCAAACTTCCTGATTCTCGGTTCGATTCCGGGTTGTGACCATTTAGAAACTATGCATGTGAATATTAGTACGTATGAGACTGTGTGCTATTTACATAAACTATCAATTAGTTCTTACTATTTATTTATTAGCTGTAACCCGCAATTTCGCCCGCGTGAATGCAGTGATTTTGTTAAATTTTGGGGGTTGTTATTTGTTTGTGCGGAACCCTAATTGTTTTTCAAACAGTTAAGTTAGCGTATGTTATTACTTGTAAAATCAGTGATCTACTAGTTAAAGTTACATCAATATCGGTCCAACTTTTCCAGAGATTACCCGAAACGAACAGACAGAAATGGTTTAACTTGCGATTTTGTTATAGGTAGACTTCATTCGCGTAAAATTAAAATTTCCAGAACTCTTTAATCTGAACCTTCTTAGTGGATGTCTACTAACTGTAAAATAAATCTTGGCAACTTTCATCTTTGTACGTCCCGCGGTTTTCGAGATTTTGCGATACATAGGGAGATTTTTATGTTGTTAGATTTTCCTGGCACTACATATTCCGCTTACTTCTGTCGTTTGTTATAATAATTTAAAAAAAAACACTACAAAGATAAAATCCGACATGTCTGCCTTTGTTAGCGAATTGATACAATCACTCTTTAATTATACATTGTTTACAAACGTTCAAAAATGGAGTACATCGCATGAGTAATGAGACGGAGTTATTTAAGGTATTTTCATTGTGGCCGGTTAACCACTCTATTATCTATGCGCACGATCGGCATATAAAGTTAACGTAGAGTGCGTACAGTCTAAAAATGCAAGCCCCTCCAAAATATTCATCTCTGCAAAATAGCGTGTAGACACAAACACTCAAGTTCGTCAATATCATTAGAGTATGTTCGTGGCTGAAATATAAACTGTGCACAAGCAAGCGTTGCTATTAATTAGTGGAGACGCGTGCATTTTTAGACTGAAACATCTATACTCCTGTCTTTAATGACAATATATTATACAAGTGAAAAAAAAATTACTTTTCTTAAAATATATATTGCAAGGGGCAAATGGGCAGACGGTTCACCTAAGTGACTACCGATGCCCATAGACTTCGACGCCACCAGGAGACCCGCAGACGCGTTGCCAGCTTTTAAGGAGGGGTTTAGGCTCCCGGGAACTCTTACAAGCCGAACGAAACGCAATGCGGATGCTCTGTGACCCTGATGGATCTTTAGTATTTAACCCCTTCCTTATTAGTTCCAACAGGTTCATAGGGTCTCAAATATCAAAACTGCATAATATGACGGTAACACAACCCACGTTCTCTGGTTACAGATATCAATATGATCTCACTGGGTCATTGGGTTTTTTGTGTATGAGCTCAAATTATGTGGTTAGTATAAGGCATTGTGCATATATGAACTTAATATAATGAGATAAATTTTGATGTTAAGTATCTAGAGCAGTGGTTTAGACCGGCTGTTGGCGTGGCAACGTATCCCCACGGCATACGTCGCCACATTATGTGGGAACAGCTATGCGGGAACAGCTATGCGGAAACAGCTATGTGGGAACAGCTATGCGGGAACAGCTATGCGGGAAGAGCTATGCGGGGACAGCTATGCGGGAACAGCTATGTGGGAACAGCCATGTGGGAACAGCTATGTGTACACGTGGCCGTATGTAGTTACTGTGCGACTCTCGTATCGGCATTCACTCTCGTCGCAATGAGTTTGAGCCAAATTACTTAACTGGAAAAAAAAACTACAGCAAAATATTTTTAGTTAGTCAGTCAAATGTTTTATACTTCAGCGGGATTTGAACCAAGTACCTTTGAGGACTCCTACAGTAATAGGTACTTTTACAAAATTACTTTTAAAATATTTTACGTAGTTATAACTTAAAGAGTAATTAAAAAAATCTATTTTTATTACCTCAAGTCAAGTAATAGCACTTAAAATGAGTACAAAGTAAACTTTAACGCGGACGTACGTGACACAGGTAAAATGATATAACAAAAGTCTGTCGGGGAAATACCTAGGCCATATCTTACCTAACATAACTCTTTTGTGTGTTAGTAGAAGGTAAGTAATGCAATGAACTTTTATTCCTTTCTGTTGACTTCATTTACATATTGTAGGGTTGGCATTCTAGCGGTAAAAACGATTTTTTTATGTGGCCAATGTATTGTGGTAGTATGGTGCTGTGTCGCCACTCCACTAGGCTTTTTTTATATAACAAGGGACAAATGAACAGCTGGTACTCACCTAAGTGACTACAGACGCCCACGGATAACTGCAACACCGGAGGCCACGCAGACGCGTTGCCGGCCTTTGAGAAATGAGTATGCTCTTTAAGGCTTGGCAATCTCCGGTCAGTGCGACAACAGATCGTACTGTGGTCATATATCTAATGTGTATACAGTCTTGTTTATTACTGTACGAGATATAACTTGTGTTTTGTGTCATATATATTTTCACTAACCACCTTTTACTAACCATACTCTATACAAATATATAAAATCGAAAAGTTTGTTTCTTTGCTTGCCTGAACGCGCTAATCTCAGGAACTACTAGTCCGATTTGTAAAATTCTTTGAGCCTTATATAGCCCATTTATCGAGGAAGGTCATAGACTATATATCATCACGCTAAAATTGAATGTATTTTTTTTACCTAATTTTACGTGGACAAAGCCACGGGCACAGCTAGTCTTTTATATTTATAAACCGTATGCTTATGGCTATATAAAAAAATGTTTATTCTTAGTGCGACATTTCACGATCATGTTAAATATGAGATTTAATAGAATGTTATTTTTTTCATGACTACGCTTCGACACCATCCTATATATTAAGATTATAGTGTGTGTAAATCGCTTGGCATTGGTGTGCGTGAGGTTTTCTTTTAAACATATAATATATTTCTAATGTAAATTTCTAGAAATATTAGCATTCGCACACCATTCTCTGTATAAACTACAATTGTGGAAATTTTCGTACTCCTCCGTTCTCGCAATTTTCTTACAATGGTGCCGAAAGTTTTTGCTTCGCGATTTAATATATAGATGAGTACGCCCTCGAGATAAACGAATCGTTTATCTCGTGTTCTTAGTAAAGTTATTAGTAGTTACGACGTTATTGATAAGGCTTAACAGACACATGACATAATAGATAGTTTTTCAGAATGACTTGAGAACTCAACTCAACTTTTAGTAAGATATTTCACATATATCCTGATATATGTGAAATCCCCTGGGATCTAAGTGCTTTTTTTGAATACTAGCCCCACTTTATGACAAGACTTTTACCAGGTTATGGTTATATTAACTCCTATCAATAACTAGAGAGCTGTAGCAAATATTTTTTTTTTCTAGTTTTCACCATTAGAAAAAGAAAATATATTTTCTATTGACAACCCTATATGATGGCTCTTCACCTGAATCTCAAGCAGCATGGAGCGATCTAGTATGCAGTGACAACCTAAATCTTACACGCTCAGCGTGACATGAATAGTTAACCGCCTCACTAACTAGTCAACTAACTTCTAGTCGACTTTGGTGTACCTAGGATTATTAACCATTTAATTTCGTCATAGAGGTACTACTTTGTAGAATAAACTAATTATTATAGAGACCTTAAAGAAAGGATATAATTCATTTCTTAAAGACCAGCAACGCATCTGCTTGCCTTCTAGTATTGCAGTTTTCTAGGAGCGTCTGTAATTAATATAATTAGATGGACCACATGCCCGTTTGCCCCTTCTTCCTCTTTGCGAAAAAGCATTCTGCGATCAGTCGCAATAGGGCGATCATTGTGCGTGGGGGGGGGGGGGAATTCTGGATGTCATTTACTCCATCCAGACCAACTCCTGACAGAAGTCGAAAATACGCTGGGGCTTCTATAGTGTCCTTGCAGAGAACTCGGCATCCCAAGGGTAAATTGTTACATAAAATAAAATTAGACTAATAAATCTTCAGTATTGCATCAAAACAGTGTTGCACCCTAAGTGGAGTTGGGTGAAAGTGGGTCGTTTATGGCGGGTAGAACCTGGTCCAGAGTCCCTTAAGACCGTAAAGAATGGTACAAACGGGGAAAGGCCTATATCAAGCTGTGGGAGAGAAAGAGAATGATGGTCATGATGATGAAGTCAATCGAAACAAAGATGAAATGTGGTTTGATATATCATCAAGATAAGAAACAAAGCCGAAGAGATTCAACCCGAAGCATTTCTACTAAAGTCACCTATAGTATGGTGAATCGTCTGCTCGTCTTATTTAGAACAAACGGCCAAGAGCGTGTCAAGACACGCTTATATAGAAGGGTTCCGTATCTGATGCTCGACAAACGTGTTTGTTGAATAACGTCAAAAGTTGACCGATTTCATTCAAAATTATTTTTCCACTTTACTTCATGTTCTATCAACATGGAAAATTTCCAGTCCATACATGTAATTGTTAGGAAATCCTAGAGGAGACCACCTTGTTGGCACACCGACGGACGAACAGAGCTAAAGTAGAAAGGTACCTTGTAGGACTAAAATACCCTAAAAAGAGTACCTATAGAAATAAAAATATACCTCAAGCGTACTACCAGCTTTATATTAAAATCCGGCGTCCAAGGCTAAAAGGCGACGAGATGGCGTAACGCCACGACACAGTTTTACTGACTTTCTGTGTGATTTAAGCCCTCCAGGTGCAGTGGACGCAGCGTGCGAATTTGGTACCTCAGTCTAGGCGTCAAGGTCCATTTTTGGTCGCAGAAATAATTCACTAACAATAATGGCCGATGCAGACTGAGGCTTCGTTCAGACCTAACGTATTATTAGCTGCCGACTAAAAGAAAGAAAGAAAGAAAGTAAGAAGGAAAGAAAGACATAATGACCTAAAGAAAAACAATCACACATTGATGATGATGCGACGGCGCCCATACTATCCTCTGTGTGTTTATTTATATGCATTAACGAATTAGTTGAAAAATCGAACTGGCTTATGGGTCGTAAAATAAAACTAATAAGAAATTAATATAAAATAGAAAAAAAGTAAGAAATACACACATAAAGCAGTGTGCACCTAAGACCCATTAGGTACTCTTTCATCACTATACAGAAATATAAAAAAATATATCTATAGTGTAGTGTTTTTTTATATTCCAAGGGGCAAAGAGGCAGGCGGTCTTTAAGCAGGGGTTTGGACCACAGGGAACTTTCACAAACCGAACGACACGCGACAACAATACCATCACTTGACGTGACAGTATAGCCGCCACGTCACGCCGATCTTATGTGAGAAAAAGGTACTGGTTCTCTGACACGCAGGCATAATTCGGCTGCAGACCAAAAGGACTGCAAAGGTGGCGCTACCTTTAATTCATGTTAAAGTCGGGTTAAATATAATGTTTTCATTACCAGTTAAGCTCTTCATAACCTTATGCTAGTAGGCACGACGACAGGAATCAAATTAAATCGTTTATTTGCTGGTAGATTGAGGTAAGTTTATACATAACTAGCTGTTTCCCGCGACTTCGTCTAAAACGACAGCCCTTAAACCTTCTTAATCTGATCCTATCGAAAAATCTTTTCCTAACGGATGTATACTCCTCCTTCTTGTCAAATCTTATCATTGTACGTCCCGCGGTTTTAAAAACTTCGTGTTAGGAGACCTTTAGCTTCTATATATAGATAAAAAAAAATTGCATGTCTGCATGGTCGAGGCTCTAACTGATTATCTCACAAGCCTCAGTTAACCTTCTGCCGTTGGAGCATTCACGTTTGGTTTGAACGCAGCCTTATGGCTTCCAGGTGCCGTAGTGGGTTCACTCGAATTTGGCACCAAACTTTAGGTGTTAAAGTCGATTTTAGTTCGCAGTAATAATTCGCTAACAACAGCAGGCGCAGAGTGTATCGACAACAGGCTGTATGGAATGCAAGTGGAGCAAAAACCGGGCGGGTTTTTTTAAGCAATTTGCGTTTCTCGTTTCGCGTCAAGTCAGGATATTGGATTTTCCATGATATTTTTGATTCGACACAAGATGCATAATTTGCGAGATAATTTGGAGGGTTTATTTTATAGTAGCTGTGGCCGTGACTTCGTCCGTCTAAAATTAGGTGACATAAATAGATTAAATTTTAGTGTGATGATATATAGCCTAAAGTCCTAAAAAACAACTAACAAACGAACTTTGCCGAGTTAGTTATTTTTTATCTATAATAATATATATATATACAGCTGAAGAGTTTGTTTGTTTGCTTGATCGCGCTAAACTCAGGAACGACCGGTCCGAATTGGAAAATTCTTCCAATGTTAGATTTATCTAGGAAGGCTATAGGCTATATATCATGACGCTAATTTTTCCACCTAATTTTACGCGGACAAAGTCGCTGGTGACAACTAGTAGTCTCATAACATATGAGACTCAAACTAACTTATGCCGGAGCCAGATATAACTCAAACTGTTTGTACACTTTTGTCCTGGAAGACAACAAAGTACTACAAAGCTTTGCGTTCCTGTACAAAGTACCCGGCCACACTACATGATCATTGAAATGATCATTCAAATGAAGCTATGTCTAGCATTATAATTCAGTTTTATTTCTTTGTAAAGATACACTCTTAGGCATCTACCGCACCTAGACGCCATGGCGACGTCGCTAAATAGCCATGGATATCTGTGGTTGCCAATTTAGTAGCTAGTAGTAATAGTGGCTATTCTTCTAATCTGGCGACGTTTGGCGACGTCGCCAGATTAGAAGCGTAGCGAATAAAGGGCGTACATAATAAGTGACCTGTCCTAAATTTTAATATGAATTGCTGGGATTCGTAACCGGCGACGTCACCATGGCGTCTCGGTGAAGTAGGGCTCTTCTAAATTCTTTCCATCACATATATCTTTGTTATCGCACGATTTCCAGTTGGAAACCGAAGCAACCTTCAAGGAATTCCACTCCACCCACACTTTAATGTCAAGGTTTATTGCAGTTATTGTCATGGATACGAATACTGAGCTATGCTAAATTATTTATTGATACTTTGATACGCAACTATGTTACAAAGCGCGCATTTTAATGTACTGTTGTATGCTTAATTATTATCTTACGCGATTGGACTCGCGGGCCTGATGGTGCGATATATAAAAGTCGACATGGCTTTGTCATCCTATTCCTCCTAAACCGCTGGACCGATTTGGATACAATTGTGTGTGTATATTCCAAGGGGTTATAGGTGGATTGCAGAGAAATCGGACCCTGTAAGTGGCGTTGCTGTCGTTATGTAACTTTAATTAGGCATGTTTCTCGATATAACTCTAGAAAGGGCTTGGCCGAATTGAATTGTGTCTATTTTCTTTTATTCGCATCATTTCAGGAAAGCATTAATAGAAAAGAAGGAAACAAAACTTAACAGAATATTTTAAAAATACTAAAAAATACAGAGTTGGTCGCTTCCGTTTGAACATACATCGGACGTCACAAGGCTCTTGACAAGAGGTACGTCCCCTCCCCCCGTACCTCTTGTCAAGAGCCTTGTGATACATACAAAATACAAAGAATTATATAAATAAAGAAATTTATTCAATAAAGAAAATTTAATTTGCCGTTTTCTTTAAATTATTTTCACAACAAAGGGAAGGGGGTTTCGAAAGCGTGTCAAATTGTGACAATGAGGAGGGGGGGATTTCACTCATTCGAATCACAAATCCACACGAACGATATCCCAATACTGTTCGCTTGTGGACTGATACAACATGATTCCAATTACACATAGTTACAACAGAAACTCGTTACACGCGTATTATCACGGCGCGCGTAACTAGAAAGCGGCAATAAATTAAACTTACGTAGCTTTTTAAGTCAAAGTCAAAATCGTATATTCATATAGACTTTTTTGTAAATCAACGTCATATGGGTATTATTAATCATTAATAACTTGGTGATAAAATTTACGACTAAAAAGCTAAGTTAACAGGGGTTCATCGCTCCATGCACTGAGAAGAGCCCACAACAATCTCAGTCGGATATTTTTTTGTTATCACCATTTTCGCAATAATTCAGATTTGGTTAGAGCAAATTATTCCCAAGCATTATCGTCGTTTAAATAATGTTTTTTAGTGTTCGACGTCGCGTTTAATTCCGACTGACAGCCGTTACATCTTTTTTATTAATAACCAGAAACTATCTACAACACACTCCTTACTTAACCTTAACTAAACAACATACGGCCACATTTCATCTAAAATTAAGGAAATTTGGTCAGATCTTAAGTACCTATTTTTATTACAGACTTACAACGAGAATCGAGAACCGAGTACTCTCTTTAAGTATTCCAAGTGTCTCACCAGACGTCTTGTATATATCATAGATACGTTACATTTTATGGTCAAAACTAATAGTCCTTATGTAGTATTAGATTAATTATAGTTATCGGTATTAGCGTAGTTGCACCAAAAGAGTAACGTATACCGACCACAAATTTCATACTTGCGTTTTCGAAACTTAAAGAGACTTTAATATTATTTTTTTTTAAGCTTTGTCATTTCAATATAATCTTACATTCTCTATCTTAATAATTAATAATAATATTATGACTTTCGTTTATTACTTCTAGCAATATATAAACTTTTACAAAACCGTTATTTTACCTCCTTAAGGTTGAGATTTCCCGTCTGGTGTAAGGCTCAAAGGCTTCATTCACTAAATGTTGAGAATATGTATAATATATGTAATTGAAGATATTTGTGAAAATATTATAAAGACATCAAAAAAAAAGTCTATTTTGGTATGTTTGAAATTAAAATTTCCCTATCAAAGCAACTGTTTGACACAGCAGCCCCAAGTGTCCGCCCCGAGCATGGCGAATCAATGCAATATCCTCCGCGGAATCGTTCCTACCTACTCTACCTTTCATTAGTCAAAGATTTAAATATCAAAAGAATACATTCGGTTCGCCCCCATTCATTATGTATGCGACGGGGCTGAATTTTTTCACAGTCGGTTATAATTCACACTTTTATTTATTGTGCTGTAGAATTTCGTGAATAATGTACAGCGATATGAATTTAACAGATTTAAAAGAACGTTTGTTTTTAACTCTTCTAAGCTTCAATAGATCGACAAAAGTACGCACGACTCTGTCCTTCTACAGATAATATGCGTGAAATAAAAATATGATAAAAAGGACGTAATGATATCCTCGTGAAAGCCTTGTCAACTGTAACTAAAATAATTCAGCACATTTCATATCCTGCACCGAGTGCCCTCGTGCCTCCTACACCGCCCTGTAATTGGATACGGGGCTCAAATGAGCGAGTCGAGGCCCGAATGATTGTTCTAGCTCTTTTTTAATATCAGCTCTACTCGACGTTGGGTTGTAGACACTAGAAGAGCCGTTGCTCCCATTTATAGTGTAAACAGTGTTCCAGCCAGAAAGGGAAACTGTCGGAGACACCTTTCGGAGTAATTTTTCACGCCAAAATTCATTGCATTATTTCGATCAACAACCATATCGAACATCACAAATTACCACTCAATTTCTTCATTTTGCCTTATTGCTTCCTCTGATCTCTCTCTAAGAATGCCTCGCATCGCGCCATGCGACTTCTCTCCATACTGTGGGCTATGATTGGCCGTCGTCTCTGATCGACTGACGCTTTGCGTATTAAGGCAATTCACAGTCTTATAATAATATAATAATTCTGGAACTTTACTATAGGAAGTTTTACGGTTATACAAAATAAATGATTCAAAGCCGTGTCTGAACAGAAACTTGCAAAAAATCCTTGCACATTAGACGGCTGTAGATATTCGAGGTGATGTTTGTGTTTGAAAGAAAGATCAACCGGTGTAGAGTATATCAGTGCTGTTCTTTATTGGTGGTCGGTCGTTCACCGCAGCATTTGGGATACAACATATTTTATAAGCACTTTTTTGTTGGAAATATTTGCAAAGTAATTTTTTTTCTGCCAGTCACGGTGTACTCCAAAACAAGTGTTTGTTACTTAAGGACACAAATTAGATTAAATCTTAAAAATACATTTGGTGGCGTATCCAGAGATATATATTCGTGTTGATAATGTGCGAGGCGCTATACGCCAGCTTTTATTGGTCGTGAGAGTCGGGTAGTGGGATTGTGGCAATTCTTGTATTTTGCTCTATGGCTGCCGCCGTTATGTTTTCTGCCATTTCTTATATTGCTGATACGACGCGTTTATTTCTGCGGCTGGATGTTATTGAGACTAGAAAGTTATTTGACACAAAGAACAAATATTATATTGTGTTAACCACGCTTGCATATCTTGCGTGAAAACCTCTATTTTATTTAAATTATTATATAATATATTATAACAAATAATATTATGTATTACAGCTAGAAGATAGTAAATGCGCTTGTGTTATAAAAGTCTGATTACAGAATTATACTAAACTGTATTTCAGATGCTCGTGTACAACCTTAATTTATGTCGGTACAAGTCATAATGATCATTCATCCATCAATCATTGTGATAACATAATCACTGTGAGACTTATTCAATTTTTGGTTTAACATTTAAACCAAAGGAATGATAAATGTCAGTAATGTCTATATAAATAAATGTGCAGAAACCCTTATTTTATGTTTTAATTTGTGATTATACGTTTACGCGTTGTTTTATCTGATGAAGTAAACACATAAACCGCTGAGAGACGACGGGAAGTTTTTACGCAGTCGTATAATCACGAAACAATGATTATTTGCGTATACTTTATTTACTTTTACCGTCTCGCGAGTTACAACAAAGGTTAGAGAAATAAATAAAACAGTAAACAAAAAGCGTGTAAACCAAAAGGTTGCAAGAAAAGTCAAATTATTTTTGTAGATAAATATCCAAAGTAACGCATTTTGTTTCTTCTCCTGCCTAGCGTTATCCCGATCCAGAAGCAAGGTTCGCTTCAATCGCAAAGTATGCGGCTGTGGGGCGAGTTAATATGACCAACTTCCGTCTGACGTCATCCCCGAAACCCCCATAATATCTACAATCTCACGACCGTGATATTAGTCACCTTCCGAAACAAGGAAGAGGTCTGATATTTGAAAACGAGGATAGGGATCATCTATCTATCCCCCCTGGACTTGAAATTGTGATCCACGCAGGATGCCATACGCAATGATGGTGATGACCCATCTATCACCTGGCCGCGATAATAACAGCGTAACCTAGCGATTGACTCAAATGTCAACGTCAAATGTTAAAATACGACCTATTCGTAACACATTTAGCTGCAGCTCTAAAGATGAGAAAATAGAAATAAATTATTCATAAAAATATGATTATGTTATCACGTAGAAGTCAGCTCTAGACAGCTCTAGAGCGTGGGTCGCAATTTTTCAAACAATCCACAGTAATAAGATAAAATCATTCTCCTCAGTTTCATCTTTCACGGGAGCATCGCACACATGACGAGCCGTCACTCAGTCTGTCTGTCTGTCCGTCACGCCGAACAAGCTAGATAAAGTTACATTGTTATATAGAATTGAGTGATAACCGTTTTTAAAACGTTTTTCAGACACGTTTAAACTTTCTTACTAAGGTTTCATTCAAAGTATTTATAGAGGATAATTTTAAAATTATCTCTCAATTTCTTGGTCGACTGTACATAATGGAAAAAAAGAAACTATTTATCCGTAAGTGAAATCGCTGCGTCACTTTTATACAAGCAAACTATAAAGTATTGAATGTTTATTTTAAACATCCAATGAACGATATTTTGAGATTGTGAGACAAAGAAAGTTTTCGATTCGATTCGATCGCCGAAACCATGTCTTGTATAATGATTGACGTACATTTTTATTTTGTTTCTTGGTCCTTGTACAAATAAAGGATCGAATCAGCTTAAAATAATAAGTAAGCGCTTTAAACGCGATTGTATTTCGACCTTCATCCAAGCGGAACGATACTATTTCAAATATAGGTAAATAATCACTGAATTACAATCTTTTTGTAATTTTATACGAATATTATTGAGAAGTAAGGTATTCTTGTTGCACCGTTTATCCTATTAGATCTTAGGATTCCATACCTAAAAGGAATAAAAGAATCCCTTATGGCATCACTTCTTTGTCCGTAGGTCTGTCTATCAAGACCATTTAATCAAGGACATCGAGGACGGCGTCTTCGATAAACGGTTAAATCCCGTCAAGGTAACCGGAGCGCTTACACCAAGTCATAACATGGTTTCATCATTTTGTCGATGGACCAGAAGCAAACGAAAATTGTGGCCGAGCGAAAGAGCGGGCGCGCGGTCGGCCGCCAAGTAGATGATTTCTCGACAATCGCATCCATTCATATGGTTATGTTGTTTTTGCTTTAAATCCAGAACTTTTCTACGTTCTTGCCGGTACTGTGCTGTGCATCGTGGCTAGTAGCCTATACATTGTTAATTTGTTGGCTTGTCCGTTATGATGATACGCTCTAAACAGTCCGTAACCTATAAAAGATAACGCTCAGGACCGACGAACGATCGGACATCGTGGACTCTACTGAAATAGACTGCTACGAATGATTTTTACATATTTTGAGTTTTGATAAAATTGCACACAGATGGCGCCGCACACTCAGGAGGAAGTCATCAAGGAGGAGTGGAACCGCCCCTACACGGAATTGGAATTAATACCAGAAAAAACGCTGTAGAACTTATAAGATTGGCTAATTCTAGCTGAATTAGTCAATCTGCTGAATTAGCCAATCTATTTTCAAGTTTAACGATAAAATTAAAATTTTTCAATTTTCAGTTCAGGCATCTTCCAGAAACAGGTGAACATACGTAATAAAATGAAAAAGATTCCGAAGAGTTGAGAAGATTTTTCCTTTTTTTTTTAATTAAAAATAATATAATATATAAAAATCTCGTGTCACGATGTTTGTTGCCAAATTCCTCTTAAACGTCTTGACCAGTTCTTTTGAAAACATCTGTTGGGGCCGCTAGTAAATACATATAAAGGTGTATATAAATATTTAAAGCAAACCTACTAAACTACCTTTAACTAAAATTATTTAGGGATAGGGTTTAGATTTAATTAAATTGTTCGTGAAATCGTCAGCACCCCTTAGTATGTAATAATGGAGAACTGCTAGGGGTTGAGTCTGGGACAGATGATATAATGTGGTCTTACTTTTAAAGTATTGTTTCACGCAGTAGCTGCATTTAAGCGCACGTAAAGTGGCCACGCTTATATAGAAGGCTTCCGACGTCGCAAGAAGATAATTTCGTTAATATGTTTTTAAGGGTATTAGGTATTAAATAACAGTTATTTTTTTTCCTCTTACGACGACGTAGAGCTCCAATTTTTCAACTTATCGTTTATCTTGCAATCAATCCACACGTAGTCCACACCATGTTGATGTCCGAAAATTCATTTATTATTTATTTATTCACTTATGAACTACCAACTTCATTACATATTGTATGTCCAAAGACAGTTGTAGCTAATTACATAATGCATAAGTGCTCTCACCGAGATGCCATGGGGATGTCGCCAGTTACGTAGCCAAATAATTCATATTAAAATTTAGGACAGGTTAGCCCCTACCACACCGAGACGCCATGGCGACGTCGCCAAATTAGAAGCGTAGCCACGGCTACTATTGAGTACTCCATTGGCAACCCGGGTATAGTGACCTACGATGAAAGAACTTGGAATTTAATAGCTGCACATATATTAGATCTACCCACAACCGTCGATTATCTAAACCGTGCGCAAGTAAGTTTATATACTTTACTAGTTTAATAGAGTTCATAAAATTCGCAAACATACACAGAGGGCCTAGCATTAACATTCTCGATAGTTTTAGTTACTTTTACGTTCAAAACTGAACGTCTAATGAAACAATGCTATCCTATTTAGAAATAAGTATTCCACGTATCGAATCCTCGACATCACGGCCATGTAATTGGTGTAAAATGGAAGCACGAACCTTCGTTTGACCTTTCGTTTCGAACGTCAAAGTAAGTAAAACAATCGAGAATGTTCGTGCTAGACCCTCAAAGCATTTGATTTAAATTAATGAAAATATTAACCTATTAATCTAAATGTTATTCTGTTTAGGTGGTAGATGATGTGTTTGCTTTAATGCGAGCTGAGAAGATGACATTCGATTTTGGGTTCAAGATCCTTAAGTTCATATTACACAAATGTTAGCGTAGTTTTATGTTTTTAGACAATAAAATTATTAATTAAATTTAATGTAGTTAAATGTTATAGCCTGAGAGCTGCTTTAACAGCTCCGGGAAGGTATTTTTGGCAGGCTACATGTATATTTTTGGGACATATTAATATTCAAATCGGTCGCGTTGTGCTTTAAAGATGACAAAACAACGGAAATAATAAAAATTTCAAGTGGCTAATATCATGTTTTTCTGGTAGATTTTATTTTACACATTCTACATAATGCACAGTTTTAAAATAAGCACTAGAGCTCGAACTAACTTATGTTTTACGGTTCTTTTATTTAAAAATTGTTGTATGTTTGCAATTGTAGCCTGCCAAAAACACATTCCTGGACAAAGTATATTAGGAATTCTTTTTAGGTATGTCTAATATTCCCCTTTTCCCCTCCTACTTAGCTTAAATTAAAAGCTTGTATTAGGAGTGGATGCGACAATACCCCAACGGCGGTGGGGTTTGCACCATTTCTACAGAGACATATCTATACCTCCCACGTAAGTTGTTTTAACCCCAAATTCCCAGCTCTACAGTAGAGCGTTACAAACAACGAAAATTGTAATATAACAGTCACTTTTTTACATATTATTGTATACAATAATGTAATCGTCCCTATTGAATACATAATTGTATACACAAATGTGTTATATAACGACGATTTTATTTTAATTTACTTGTATATTCAATTTACAATAAAAGGCTCATTTTTGCTTATTCTGCGTTACATTAGTTTCTTACAATAATCCTTAGCAAAATTTTCTTTAAGTTGGAATTGTCATCCAAAATGGTAAAGCACTTTCGTGTTCGACTATACCAACTATTGTACTATTCAGTAATCATGCGTAATGTACTGGTGATATATTTTTTATTGGCTTCATATGAGAATGTATAATTTTATACGTGAACATGAGGCGAGAGAGTCATAAATATTTAATAGATATTTTCCCACAATGGGGTGGGCATCGACACCCGCTGGTATGAAAGGAGTCATATATGATCTGAGAAGCTCCAATTCTATATCACAACAACAAAATAAAGGTAATAAAATATTATTTTTTTATTATTGTGTATTTTTCCAGGAATGAGATGAAATGAATTGAATCGTAATTGTAAAAGAAGTGGCGTAGCTGCTATTGTCACATCCCCTATACCGTCCGTGACAGTAGTATCCGCATCTTTTCTCTTCTCCCCATCTTTAAAACATTTTTCTCCATCCCTTTCTCTTACTCCTGTCTTTCTAAATAGAGGTAGCACCACGCTTGTGGCCGAATTGAACCGGTTTTTGTCGTAAATTATGTATTTATTTATTTATTACTTATGTCTAAAATATAATAAACTAAAATTAAAGTCATATAAAGGAAAAGAGCCGTGTTTCACTAAATTTGTATAAATTACTTTTAGTCTCTACGAATGACCTTTGTAGAGTCTATCTCCTGATGATGCTTCGGTGTCGAAGCGAAACGTGCGTTGAGGCACATCGGATAGACAGAAACATATTATACTAGAGACAAACAAATTAAGCCTACACATTTATTTACGTAATCCTTCAAAGTTTTTTTAATTACAGAAATAAACTTACAATATCATCATTGCCACCAGAATATATCTTTTGGTTGTCAGATGTGATACCTAAGCAGAAGATGTTAGACTGATGTAGAGCTTTCATAGGTTCTGGCTTGCCATGGTCCAAGATAGCTTGACCAAATTGCCAAAGCATCACCCTCCTATCATCTCCACCTACAAATTAATCAAACCAAATCAATGATCAAAACATTCGATATAAACCGTTATACAGGGTGACTGGTGAGACACTTAACAGGAAGAAAAAAAACCAAACATAAATATCAATTAATTACTATGAGATTAAGAGAAAGTTATCTAATAATGTACATGATGCATGGATATAATATGAGGTGTTGAGTTATGGAACAAATATAATAAGGAATTCTGCAGGTGATAGTGCTTCTTTGTCGGTACAAGCTGCAAATGTTGAGTCCATTTTCATACATTTTACTAGTATGAGAAAAGCGATATATACATCCATATCTTTTGATTGCGTATATTTAGGGGTTGATGTTTTCGCACAGCTTCAAGGGAGCATAAACCTAGTATATATATAATATACATAAACCTCAGTTGGTATTAATTTAAATATATCTTTACACAATTCTTAGAAAAAGGTTCTTGACGGATAAACTAACAGATGGAAAAAACACAGTGATGCAACAACAGATTTTCAGCTTTTAGGCTCCAATTTCTAATATCTTATTACTAAATTTCATGATTTTATGCCAACCAGAAGGACAGTTATCGAAAGAAGCAAGATTTCATTCGTTAGTCTATACATACAATTTATAAAACACAACGACAGCTCGTATATTTTCGTCATACCGCCATCTATGATGAATAACTGAAAACTTTACATTTTTAATTACAAATCGCTTTGGTAAGCGACCCATAGATGGCGGTGTAGTCACCGCCCGCCGGCTACTTTGTCTACAGGCGGCTGTTACCTATAACACAGGCATTAAGTTGTCTACCTTAGGAACAGGCGTCCGTGTGTCATATAGTCCTGCATATATTTATTTATTTATTTTAAAATGTGTTACAAACTAGCTAAAATTACAATAAGGATAAATGTCACTGCACTTACAGATGACTACATATTGTTAGCAACAATACAGCAAGACTTAATATTCAGTCAGACTTTTTTTATTCATATAGACTTTACATTACTTATGAAAGTCATATGTATAATAATAATTATTTTTTCGTTCCAACTACGGAGTAATGTCTATCATTTATCACTGTATAACCGATCAGAACGAATACCTTTTCTGCTTAGAGCCGATACAGTGCAGTAATGTTGTACGAAATTTCATTACTGCACTGTTTTTATTTTCATATAAATTTACCACAGAGTATGCATTGGATCAAAAAGACACTGTCCAAAAATAAAAATTCTGAAAATAAATTAGAATTAAAATGATTCCATTGTAAAACTTTGATACTACATATTTGACTAGAAAAGTTAAAAAAAATGAATATAGACAGCGATGTAATAGAAAGAAGATTTGATTACACGCCTTGCTTAAGTGAGTAAGTAATGCACACATGCTATTTACTTTCACTAAAATAATACTCGTGCATTAATGACTCGCTTTTGCTCAGAGCTTGTTCATCTACCTAGCGTTATCCCGGTTTAGTACCAGCGGCCGCTTAGATGGTAGTGGATGTGGCCGTGTGGCGAGTTAAGTTGACCGATTTTCATCCGATGTCATCTTCGGGACCCCCAGGTCATCTTCGGAACCTTATGACTAATATCACAAAGTGACACTAACCGAATCCCATTTTTTTACGTGCCTTAAGAAACAAGGAGGAGGTTGGATATCAAATATAAACCAGTGCTATAATGGATCACTTATCTATCGCCCGGTCGCAGCAAGAGCTACTTAACCTAGCGATCGACTCAAATGTCGACCAATAATTAGGCCACGACCTCCTCATATATGCATGTTGCTATAATCTACTATTAAATCATTAATTTACAATTAGGTGATAAATTTACGATTTAAAAGCTAAGTTTACGAGGGTTTTAACTATTATTCTTCATAAGTTATGAAATGTGGAGAGACAAGATGATTGGAAAGAAAATAAGAGAAAGTAATTTAAGCCTTAAATCTTGGCAATCGAATAAAAAATCTGAAATCGAGACGAGCACGAAAAGCAAGACTCGCTAAGGACGAGAAATTCTACCTTATACCGCAGTCGTAATGCAATATAATTTTCACAAATTTAATAAAGCTTTCTCCTTGGATTTGTTGGCGAGACTTAAATGCGTCGTTTCTGCTACGGCGAATAGCTGGCACTGAGAGGCATATTTTAACCGACTTGCAAAACCAGGAGGAATTTTCCACGAAAAAATAAACGGCTTTGCTTAAATCCGCTAATGAGGTACAAGAAATATCTGGCAATGCAAAGCAAAAAATGCTACAACCCAAAAGCCAAACCACCAAAACCGCTACCAAAGCACAGCACTACACTGACTTTCCAATGCCTCAAGGTACGGTTCGCTTCGACACCGAAACATCAATATTCGTGAAGTGATTAGTTAAAACACAGCTTACAATATATACTTTAAGTGGTAGAGATATCTGTGACTGTAAGGTCAGTGTAGAGCTGTGCTTTTCCAAAAGATACCGATTTCAAAATTACCGCATTTTCGAGAAGTAACGCCTGAAGCTATCAATTAAGGAGGAAAGTTATTAGTCTCTATTAAGTTAATATTAAACTATACTTATTTATTTCTAGTATACTTCTCGTAAGTACCTTGTTATACGGCAAGTTACTGATTTGTCGCAAAACTTCAATAGTTTATTATTATTAGTAAACCCAGCAGACACTGTCCTGTGCGAACACTATTTACTACATTATATTAACCTATAATAATATTGTCCCTGTTCTCGTTTTTTTTCTCGTTTCCGTACAATGATGGTCAACTATTTTGGCGTTAATGTCTTAAACGTGGAAGATAGATATATGCTGTCGTGGGCTTCTTTGTAGAACTATTTGAGATAAATATTTCTTCAATACACTATATACGTGTAACTCTAGCGGTTTTTGCAGCGCACGCCTGAATAGCTTTCACATGGTCTAATTTTCTTCTACTTACTCGACATTTATCGTAATATTTTGGATAATTCACATAATATCATTATAATTTATAGCCTATTTCTGATGTATAAACTATATAATTGCAAAGTTTCATTAAAATCCATTGAGTGGTTTTTCCTTGAAAGAGCGTCAAACATACATCCAGACATCCATACATCCACGTATACAAACCTAAGGTACAAGCTTTCGCGTTTGTAATATTAGTAAGAGTATAACTGTATTTGTTTGCGGTACATTTGATTAAAAGTAGAGTAAAATTTACATATAAAAATTCTTAAGTTTCCCACTTTTGAACATTTCACCTGTATATTCTAGTCATTCCTCATGTTAACCTTAAATATCCAAGTACAATGAAATTGCAATGCATAAAATGATTCAAGCATCAGCAGCAAATTGAAAAAAAGCAGAGTATTTCACATTTTACGTTATATTTTCTTGTTTTTCATTTTGTTTTGTACATTATTTCGCGCAATATATCATTCTTTCCATACATTTCGTAAGAAAATCAACTTCCATTTTATAGTCATTCGTTACAGAGTCCTCTACGTCAGTTGTAAAACGCGTTCTTTTTCATATTTTACAAGTATGAACGTCTGATATTGTTGTGGTCCTGTAAAGCTAGCTTTTAGGTCGAATATCTATCTATATATCAACAATATACAGGTTCACTCGGAGACTTTATATTCGATGATCATATATGACGACAAAAATTAACATTAAAAGTAAATATCAATTAAGTACTACATGAGATTAAGCGGTAGTTAACTAATTATGCACGGAACGCATTGACAATACAATTGACATACCACCGTGGACGCACTATGAGAAAACGGACCATCCGTTTTCTCTGCACACTTTATTCCTGACTTGAGACAGAAAAAAAACCTATTTCACCAATTCTAATCACTTATTTGTTTAATTAGTATAGCCAAAATCAACGCTGACAACATTGCCATCAACTGATGGTAATATTGTCGCGTTTCGTTCGGTTTCTGAGACTTTGTGTAGGCCTAAACTCGTCATTAAAGGCCGGCTACGCATCTGCTAGCCTTTTGGTCGCGCAGATTTCTATGGGCGACTGTAGGCACTTAGGTGCCTGCTGCCTGTTTGTTTGCCACTTGTAACATAATAAAAGACCCCTAACTCATATATTAGCTAATAATAAATAATTTTGTCGTTGTTCTAGGGAACTCCTAAGTTCCGCGAAACCCGGTTCGGATATTCCTGGTCTAGACGACCTGTCACTTTGAGATCATAAAATCTCACATTCAATTATTATCCAATGGATAATAATTGAAAGAAGAAGAGAAGTAAAAGAGCAAGTGGCAGAAAGAAAGGGAGGTCTATGCCCAGCAGTGGGTAATCAAGGGCTGAGAATGATGAATATCGTATGGGAGCTTATTATCGAACGCAATTACGAACAATGGGACTCAGGCTTTCAGGTAATTTATGTATTACTTGAGTTAAAAAGACTTCCTAAGTCTTTTGAAAACCCACACATCTCGCCGTTCTCGGCGTAAGTGACTACTTGAATATTAAATTTCCTCTCAAAGTACCTACCGAGTCTTTGTAGTCCCCACCTATACTTTGTCTGGACAGATGTAAGTTTTTAACTGTATGTTATGTATATAGCTATAGGTAAGCTCTTAAATAGTTGGTAAGATTTTTTTTATATAAAAAATTTACAAGTTTTTTTTTATGTTACAAGGGGGCAAACGAGCAGGCAGCAGGCACCGAAGTGCCTACCGACGCCCATGGACATCTGTATGTTACAAGTTTTTATCTTGTTACTTGTTTACTGTACTTTACGATCTACTTGTAACATTGAGAACAATAAAGCTTATTATTATTATTATTATTCCAACTTGTAAAATTACTGTCATTTTTGGAAAATCTATATACCTATAAGTATAGAAAACAAATTCGGATTCGTTCGAACACTTATAAATCGAGAACGGCTGGACTGATTTTAATGATTTTAGAGATAATTCCGTCCCGATTAACAATTAAAAAAACATTGAAAAATTGTCAAAAAAACACACGCGTCGAATAGATAACCTCCTTATTGTTTGGAGTCCGTTAATAAAAGAAGAAACATTTTCTCATACAAAACGAGAAGTTGAATAGTATTATATGAAAATAGAAAACATTCGAGCAGGACAACGTTTGCCGGGTCCGCTAGTTGAGAAATAAAAGACAAGACATCTGCAAACCGACCGGTGATGCAGTTATTCATGGGCGTCGGTAGTCACTCAGGTGAAACGCCTGATCACAAGATCATTAAAAAAAATCAACGTCGAATTTATTTGATAACTAAGTGATGCTTTGAAATATACTTGCGTGCAACTGAGTCGTCTCAAGCCGCACATTGGCACGGAAGGTTGTTTTTTTTTTAATTTCTTTCGGAAAACGGCTTTTTATATTTTCATAAAACTTTTTTATTCGATAGCCTGATTATTATTCTCATTATACAGCAATTTTCAAATAAATTATGTCTAATCTCTTTAAATAAATACGATCAAACTTTTATTAATCTTTTATGCCAATATACGCCTTGGGTTGATTTAGTTGAACGCGAGTGTAGTATGCACAAAATGTAAGTTTTAAAATATTATTTATAACTATTTATTAAGCATTTTTCATGTATTGTAAATCCAAGACACTGTTATACAATGACATCACTCGAATTATTTTATGGTCTATTATTTATTCAATACACTTATTCTAAATACGTTTTTAAATATTAGTATAAAAATAAAAACATTTAAAAATATATAAAAACAGAAATGGTAACGTAATTTGCCAATATCCTGCCATCCAACCAAATATTACACCCCAGTTCGGTCTCGGAGGGTCCCCCTATATCGTCGGCGTCGGCGATGGCTCCTTTCTATGTATGCGATCCTGGTAGTAGTAGTACTAATACATATAAAAAGTAGCTGCTTAGTACGGTGTTTGTGATATAATATTTATTATATTGTAATTAATATAGGAAAATTTTGCATAAAACTAGTAATTTCTAAGTTTACCGAGGTATAATTTGCGTTAATCCATAAATCTGTTTGTTTCTTTATAGTTTATAGTGGCTTTTGCGGCTTTTGTACAGTCTGAACTGATGTATTTATTTGATTTGTTGATGAAGGCTAACTTTAAGATAGACATTCTGATGCTGTTCATTTTTGTAGAAATACATTTAGTATTCAACTAAGACCATAGGTGCGATATTTTTTTTCGTCTTATGAGTCCGGAGTCGCAGTTTAAATCTAATGTTGTCTATTCAACATTTTAACCAATTTTGATGATTCTTTTCTTATGTGAAAGCTGTTGCTTTCCGTTTGGTCCCACTTTAACAGTTCTGACAATTGGGAGTCGGATTTTTTTTATGAGAGAATAATTTCCTCAAGATACGTGCCGTTTCAAGCAAAATACTGCCTTTTGCATCCGACCCTATATCCAATAAACAAGCGAAAGCTTCTTAATATGAAGTCCAAAGCTTTTCACTATTACAAAATAAGTAAATTAATTTTGGAAGACATAAAATAATTATTATTTAAACCGCCTGCCCCATATTATTTTTTTTAAACTTGATTGTAAAATCGAGACTTTTATAATTTTACATGATAACGCTGAACGCTTCGGCCGATAGTGCCTCTCTATTGCTTGTTCCGCTCTCTCTCTTATAAGACGTTATCATGTCAAAATCTATCTAGTGATTAAGGCCAACTGAGAAATTTGCGGACATCGAGTAGTAACATATGTAATTATAAACTACTTTGCAAGTATTTCAAAATCAAATGATCCTCATCCCATTCTTGAGCGCGCAATGTATCGTGAACATTGGGAAGCAATCGTCAACAAAATGTTGACGTGCAAAGCAAGTCAACGACCCGCGCCGCGCTACAATTGTTACGAACTTTTAAGTTGTATTTACATTGCGGTTTGATGTAAAAATATTGAAGAAATTTGTTTCTGGACAATGAATATACTACACGGAACCCTTATAATTTCGCTTCGTCCGTCCGTCTATTTGCCCGTAAGTTGCCCCCCCCACCTAGCATTTCCAAACTATTAGACGTAGAGACTTGAAATTTTCCATATTGATAGAACATGCTAAAAACTCATAAGGAAAATTATTCTGGACGAAATCGAGAAACTACTTTTGAAGTTATTTAACAAATACGTTTATGGCGTTAAAGATACGGAACCCTTCTAAATAAACGTGTCTTGTCACGCTCTTCGCCATTTTTTATTTAGAAAATAGAATGGCTATTTTATTTAGCTATTCTTACATATAAGCCATCGCGGGTTATTTAACAAATACGTTTATAGCGTATCAGATACGGAACCCTTCTATATAAGCGTGTCTTGACACGCTCTTGGCATTGTATTTTATATTAAAAACATGTTTTTATAATACATAGTTTAGGATTCCTTAACAAAATTAATAAAAAAAAGTGAACATTAAGTTTTGAACAGCTCTTAAGAAAAGGTTTTTCCTGAAATAAGTTAGTCTTAACTAAGATTAGGTATGGATAAAAAACTCATATTCCCCTGAACTAGATTTTTTTTCCAACTTGTTTATTACGCTTTCATAATAACGTCATTAACGACAGGAAGATTGCATACTCATTATCAGGGAATAGTGTACACTACTGCCTTCTCTGTGTCTTCTCTATTTTCTTTAGAAAAAAATGTATTGTTGCCAAGTAATGGAGAACACTCGCAAGAATAGTCATGGGAGAAAAAGATTATAATATGTTGAGAGAAACATAGACTTAACTATGTTCATTTCAGGGTGAACAGTGTGTCTACACGTGTTTCGTTCGGTTTGTGAGACTTTCCGTTGGCCTAAAGTCCTCATTAAGGGCCGGCAACGCATCTGTAAGCCTTCTGTTCAAGCAGATGTCCGTGGGTGCCAGTAGGCACTTTGGTTATTGCTGCCTGCTTTCTGCCTAAAAAAAATGTAATTCAAAACCTGAATGTAATAAACAAAATCATATATATTATTACATATATTTAATATATAAAAGCGAAAGGTCAAATACCACAAAATCTCGAAATCGCGGGACGTAAAAAGATAAAACTTGGCAAGGAGGCAGTTTATAACTAATAGACATCCGCTAAGAACGGCCTTTCGATAGAGAAAGATTAAGAAGCTTTATGGGGTCTCGCTAGTTTAATTTACGCATACGTAGTTGCGGGAAATACCTAGTGAAATATAAATGTCATGACTGAAATAATGTACTATAATGTACTGAGGAGGTCGGGGGCTTGTCTATTTGAATCGATCGCCAGGGTAAGTTGCTCTTGCTGCGACCAGGCTGTCTTTTGACTGAGACCGTTAAGACGATTCACGTACATTATGTTTGTTGGGAAGTTTAGTTTTTATTTTATTCCAAGAAAAATAAAGAAGACAAGAAATGTATACATTAACGAGTCTCAACCCACGATAATTAAAGTGGGTTGAGTTAAAAGTTGGTTTATTTTATGTGCTGCCGATTCGTAAAGAAGAAATTGTTTTATGTGATGTTATCTGGCACTTACATGACTACGTATTGAATCTATGTTTTTTATCGATGCCATCTCTTCATCAACTTGTGAATTTTGTATAGATTTAATCTAATAAACGAATCAATAAATAATAAACAAATCTTATTCAAAAGCCTTTGGTGGTTTTTTTATGGGGGTTTCCATCCAATATATTTAGCGGGTTTAATTTTAAGTGGACTGTATTTAAAAATTGGGCTTTGCTTTCCCCGACAGAATATCAATCATTCCGCGCGAAACGTAACCTTGTCGCGGATAGGCCAAAAGATCGCGCAGCGATCGCTCTGTGGAAGTCGATGGAGGAGGCCTATGTCCAGCAGTGGACGTCATCGGGCTGAAAGAAGAAGAAGAAGAAGAATGTTTTACTTGCCTTCCGAAGCACGAAGAAGGATTGCTTAACTAAGCAATCGACTCAAATGCCGGCGGTTGTTGAAGCTACGGCCTTCTCGGTAATTAATTTTGTTCGCTCAATAAAAGTTGCCTTAACAATCATCAAGTGAAAAATTCTAGTTTCTGTCTTTAATGAAACAAATATTTCCCTACGTAATATATTTGGGTACCTCCCACGTAAGTGATTGTAACCCCAAATTCCCACCTTTACAGTAGAGCATTACAAACAATATTTTTTTTTAATGTTACAAGGGGGCAGACGAGCAGGCAACAGGCACCGAAATGACTACCGACGCCCATGGACATCTTCACGACCAGAAGGCCAGCAGATGCGCTGCCGGCCCTTAATGACGACGTTAGGCTACCGGGAAGTCTCACAAACCGAACAAAACGCGACAAGAGCGTGGATATGATCTATAGTTGAAAAATGTCGACGAAATCCAGCTTGTTCTTTAGATTGGTTTTCTTCAAGTGTATACAATAATTTGCCATAAAAATTGAAGAATATCGTCATTTCTAGAAAATAATATCGGAAAATTGTGATTATCAGCGATTTTTATTACAATTGTAATTATTCTCCCCGAAATAAAACAAGGATAAGTTTTACAACAGCTTTTGTAATAATATTCTTTTTTCTTTTTTTTTTTATTGGAGATAGGCAAGCGCTTGACCGCTTAATACTTACATAATTACTTCGTAAAAATAATAAAAATTCTAGTTAAGTAAAATTTTGGATGCCTCCCTTGAGCATTTTGTGACGTCCAACAAGGGCAACAGTATCCAAACAAATCTAATTCTTATGACAATTTTTTTTTCTCAATCTGACTTCGACGTCACGCAGACGTGTATAAATAATCACGTCTTGGAAAAAAGTTTGGATAACGATGCCTTAGCGGTTCTTCAGGTGGCACTGGGGAGTCTAGAATCATGTACCGAACCCATGGGATGCGTATCCGGTACGATGTCAGATACACCCTGTATATAACGATCAAAACTGCTTGTAAAGAAGTATATGTAAATAAAGGTTAAAAAATATTTTTAACCTAGAAAGAGCTACGGAGTAACTTTCCTCTGATTTTCTGTTGAGAAGAGGCAGGTTCCCAAATTCCAATCGATATACATTTATTCCTATTATAATATCCATAAACTTTACGATCAATCTTTGTAGAGTGAATCTCCTGGTAGCTCGGGTTTCAGGGCTAAACGTGACAGAAGAATAGTACAGAGCTGTACCTGTGTTGGTGTGTGTCATAAATAGTATCGGGATCGCCTGTTCTATGTGCCTTCCGAAATACGGAGGAAGTCGGATATACAAAAACCATTGTTAGAATGGTGACCCGTTTACCCGACTCATTAATCACGCGGTCCCGGTAAGAACTTCTAATCAAGAAATCGCCTCAAAAGTTGGACACTCATTAAGCTACGATCTCCTTGAGTAATTTTGATCGACGGGTCGGAAACATCGCAGACTGTAACTGGCTTCATATAAAATAAGGCTAAGATAAAATTTTATTTTCCGAAAAAGGTTTGCAATATATGAAAATCATGCATGATGCGATGCCATGCAAACATAGCGGAAGAATGCCATGGAAATTACCAAAATCAGTCTTAAAGAAGTATTTATTGCAGAACGTACAATTTATTGCAGAAAATTCCATGATATTCGAAAAATGTTTTATATATAAGTAAAAGACCTTTTTTTGTTTTTACCTTTTTGTCATTTTTAGTTTTTTAGTGTGTAACTGCGTGTAAATGTGACATGGTGTATGTACCTAATATTTCAAACATTTCAGAGTAGCCGCATTTGTGGCATGTAAATAATTTTGAGTTATATTTATAAGAACGCCGATTAAATTGCTGAGTGTGAAAAATGTCTTTCTTAACAGAATATTTCGATGAGTACAGACAACATCCTATTCGGAAAACTCAGATGTAAGTAAATTAATATATAAATGATACATTTCAATGTATTAGGCATTAGATGTACATATAATATAGGTAACGTTACTTTTTATACAATGAAGGACAATAGTCCAGGCTGATTACCTGTTGTTTCATTTATTTTTTTGATTGTCAGCGCCTATGCACAACTGTACCAGCAGAAGGCACGACGATGCGTTGCCAGCCTTTGAGAAATGAATATGCCCATGTCTTAAAGGTCTCTAAGTCATATTGATGAAAACATTAACATGACTTAGGGATGGTAGAAGAAGAATCTTTTACTTAGCGTTATCCCGGTTTAGGACCAGAGTCCGGTAAAATTGCAGAGGATGTGGCTGTAGGGCGAGTTAAGAAGATCATCCCCGGTACTCCCACAACACTACGACTAATATCACTCAGTGACAATAATCGCTACCCTCTGGTTATGTGCCTTCCGAAACACGGAGGAGTTCCGATACTTAAAAACCTTTGTTAGAATGGGTCACCCACCTATCACCCGGTCGCGGTAAGAACGGACACTTATTAAGCTACGACCTCCTTAAGTCATTTTGATCGACGGCTCAGAAACATCGCAGTGTGTAACTGGCTTCATATTCCATATGAATTATACGAAGCAGGAATGTCTAGTTTTGCCGTTGTTTAGTGCTGACATTCAACTCACGGTATTAGTCTAAGCGATTCCTAGTTAAGTACTGCTTTTATAAATATTTGTTTATACTGTTTAATCAGAAATATTTCGGTAGCCTAATACTATGTAAAATTGCAGATGTCGCCCTGAAAACAGATGGGCGAAATTGGAAGGGAAATGGTACGACCCGAAAAAGGGCGGCGAAGACGTGAGTAACGAAAATGTTTGCGGTTGTAGACGTAAAATAATATATTTTAATTATTTTAAAAATTCTTGTTTATGCAGAAAACATTGACCGAAAATGAGATCGAGGAGTTCATCAAGAAGACGATGTTTAGTCTACGCGGCCAGTCTGTCTACTACAACGACTACTGCGCGCATTTACCTCCAGGTAATAAAATTTCCTTTTTTTTTAAGTATTTGTGGGTTTCATTCACATAGTTTTAGAAAATAATGTTTTTTTAACCTAATTTATTTACTGGTCCTAAATCTATTTAAGATTATGCCAGACCCATCCAAAAAATATATACACCGGGCCAGCGAAGACGGTGTTCTTTTGTCTCTCCAATAATGTTGGGCTTGCCAAAAAGATCTTGGATTTTCAAGCAATCTTCCATCGTCCCTCTTTACACAGGAGTTTATAAAAAATTATATATTAGCAATGCATAGCCTTGTTTAGAAATAATTGGAAAGAGGGTACGGAGACCTTTGCTTTGCGGTGAGAAAAAAATAATCTCAAAATATTACCTAAATATTTTCTTATCCTATACAAATATATAACAATTTCAGAGTTGAAAACAAGACCGTTCAAGCCGCGGGAAAAGAAGCGCCGTCCCTGCAAAGACCAAGCGGTGATGGTTGAAGAAACGCCCCTGCCACAAGCGCCGAAGCTTGCCATCAAGGACACGGAGCTGATGAAGGTAGCACGCGAGCTGTACGAGCGGGACATGGACAAGCCCACCCTGGAACCTTTGCCAACTCACCCAAGGAGTTAGTCGTTACTTACCTTGTTAATACGTCTCGCTTATTTTCAGTAACGGATCTTCAGAGATTTTGACCACAGCGTCGTTTAAAATTTGTATTACCTAATTATTATTGAAGTAAAACTTCTTTACATACGCTTGACTTGGGGGTAAGCTGGTGAATGGGTGACAAGAGTGTTATGAAAAGTGTGATTGGGTGTGGGGATTTCATTTCTTTCTTGTTTAATTTTATGAATTATTGCTTTGTTCAGCGCATAAAATATTCTGCATTTAAACTTTAGATTGGAGAAACTTGATAATTCATTATAAAGTTTAATTATACATATATGAACAGATATACATATCTGTTTATACATAGATAGGAAGTTTTACTTCAATTGTGTGGGTTGTATTATCACTGAATTTATTATCTAAAAAACATTATTAACTTTGTAAGCAGCTGTAAATGTATGTAACTCAAATAAGTTAGTTATACCTAGGACCCTGTTTCTGTTTTTGTATAAGTTTAAGTAACTTTATTTTTTATATTGTTTACTTATGATGCAAGTGAAAGAAATAAATTATTTATTTAAGGGTAGTTACTTGAAGTATTTTTTATTAGAGAAGTATTCTAGTTAGATGTTATTCAAAGTAAAAAGTCGCATTTATTAAAGCTTTTCGTATTTTAGTGTAATGTAGTGGTTGTGCTTAGTTTTAGGCCTGAGCTCTAATATATATGAATATACTATTTTATGTTATAATTTTGCGATATTTTTTATTTAACAGTACATAACATTAACTGGTTCACAAACTACGTAAATAAAGATATTATCATTTGCATAATATTATCATCTGTATGAGACCAGATTCAATATTGTAAATATTACAATTTTTCATAAAAAAATAATTGGCTTTTATTTACTTACTTTCTTCTATATACACAGATTGCAGTATTTTTCTCGTCTTTCAGTTGGGTTTGTTTAAACCAAATTCTTATGAAACGTACCCTCTTTAAGCTGCCAAGTTAACGATAAAATATCAAAATAGAACTTTTAAATACAACGCAAGAACTGTAGGACTATTACATTGACGCTAGATCGCCTAAAAGACAAATCTTTTGTGTGGCTAGATATACATCTATCCGCGGAAAACTCTGCGACCCGCTGCATATAGCTCGATAATCTACGTACCGTTCTAATAGGTGCAATCACTACTATGTATTGCTGTATGTACTGTGTCACTCCGGGAGGTATTGTCTTATGGGGTCTATTATTTGACCGGAGTATTATTTATCTAGTTCTTTATTTACATTGTGTCACGCCCCACAGCCTCATCCTCTCCAATTTAAGCGGACCCTGGTACTAGATCGTATAGATAGAAAAAGAAGAAAAATTGCAGCATTTTTTTGTACCGATTATTATCAAAGCAATTAAGCAACTAAATTTAATCGTAAAAAATCCAGATTTTATGTAATTTTGATTTGAAAACACAAAGTCTTAATAACTTAAGGGCATAACTAGTTTTATTTTCTATGTATGGAGAAATATGCCAGTTTATTCTTTCATTACTTAACTACTTTATGATTTCTTATTTGGCATATAAATACTTACCACTACGTTGTTTGATGAGAAGGGATCTTTGCACTTTGGGTCAGACTCGGAATTGCATTGGTAGCATCGCATACATGACCCTGAAATAGAAAAAGATTTTTTAATAAAACTACTTGCAGACCGGCAAACGTTGTTCTGTCCAAACGTTGGGTTACTTGCTATTTACTTTTTCACTTATCCTATAATATTCTTCCCGTACCCTTTTCTTTTCCCGTTTTTATTTAATTGAAACTCAAACTTATGTTGGCAACACCAGGTGACATTTGATTGGTCGGCGCGTTTTGGCGATCGCTAAAGAAAGTTCCCGCCAAATGGAGGTGTTAAAAGAGGAGATTGGTTTGAAGGATAGTCAATGAAATTTATTTATTTTATTTTATATATGAGGAATAATAGAAATATGAGGAATTTAATTTAAAAAAAATGTTCTAATATAGTTTATGTTTTACATTCAGTAATAAATTATTTTTAGTGTACAAATTGTCCTTTATGTTAAATAAAAGTATCGAACCGAGCTAGGTTAAGTTGACACTTAAAATTCTTACAATAGAAAAAGAAAATCTAAAAAGTATTATAGTGCTTCGATCAAAAAGGTCAATGTCACGGTATCACCGTGACGCTGATTCCCAGACAGGACCTTCATGACGCTACTGATTCGGTGGTGTAGCTTTCGGGTTGCAGCATTACACCGATTTTCCCTCGTATTCATTCGCGGATTAAAGCAAAGAATTATTATTCTTACAAAGAATGGTATTAGTATGCCTTCAGAAACTACAAAGATAAAAAAATATTTATTTGCGTTGTCTTGCAGGAGATAAAAATTTCTATATACAACAAAAAACCTATATTGACCAGTCCAACGTCCGAGTTAGCTACAAACTTTGTTTGAATTGATTTACAAGTGTGAAAAATGATATCTCAGGAACTGTTGGTCCAATATGAAAAATATTTTCAGTGTTAGATAACCCATTTATCGAGCTAAAGATATCATCACGCTAACATTGAATCTATGTTTTTTTTTACCTAATTTTAGGCGGACAAAGGCGCGGGCACAGCTAGTATATGTAAGAAGAATATGTTCTTTTGGATGGGTCTGGCATAATCCTAAATATATTTAAGACCCTAAAATAAATTGGACACAAAAAATTTCTATTTCACAACAGATTGTTCAAAATAATAGCAGACTTAATCGATTCTAATATTCAGAAGAGTTAATATTTCCAGAAACTACACACGGCAATGCTGTCACGTCTAGTGATGGTGTTGTTGTCGCGTTTCGCTCGGTTTGTGCGTTTCGGTTTGCGACATAGGCCTCCTCAAGTTCCCTCCATTTTTGTCGATCCGTTGCTAACCTCCTGCAGTCCTTAGGTAGATCATCTTCCCACCTTTTCACCTGCATTCCTCTACGTCTTTTTCCAAGAAAAATTATAATTAGAATAATTTAAATAAACTTTTTCTTAAATCTGGATCTGTCAATATTTGATAGGGTCAGATTTAGGAGGTCTAAGCAGCAATACTCACTTGAAGCAATTCATGCCTTAATAAATATTAAATACATAGGACTATATGACACACGGGCGCCTGTTCCTAAGGTAGACAACTTCATGCCTGTATTATAGGTAACACAGGCCTTTTATACACAAATATATTTTTTGTAGAGACATATAAATATGTACATATTGATAATACATCCAGACTCGACGCGGGAATCGAACCCACGAAATAATTATATTTAATTTAGGGCGGCGTCGAAGAAGCCGGTAAGCGGGGGCGGTGGAGTCGGCAAGGCGGCCTCCGCAAGTGCGGCCGCCGGCGGTAAGGTAAAGGCGCTGTCGCGATGAACATTGTTAAAAATCTTTTGATAATAACGTTTTTTTTTAACTTTTTTCATAGGTATATTTTCAAAAGTATTTTCGAATTTGATGCAGGTGATTGTTTTTTAGCTAGAACAATAATTTTCAATACTACTTGGCTTTGGTACTATTCTATTCTATTCTATATTAAAGCCAGTGCTACCTATAGTTTATATTTTTTATTTAAGAGTATAAGATGGTTTATATAAATAATCTATACTTCAAGTATAATGAATCCGTACTTTCTTTTATATTTTTATCAGTTTTTTTTTTAATTTTTAGATACATATGCATATATACAGGCGTCTGTTATAAACAAATATATTTTTTTAGAAATATATAAATACATAAATATAGATAATACACCCAGACTCGAGGTGGAAATCAAACCCTCGACCGTGCACAGCTGATTCTTAAACGGTAACTTTTATACAAAACTATAATTTATTCTAAACTACATGATATATTATATAGTACAATGCATCTTAATTTTATCTTCAGATAGATACATATGTTTTGAGGATTATTAAAATGAAATTGTGGGTATGCAACAATAATTCATGCGGAATTCGCAAAAGCGAACTCATTAGTGTAATGCTTATAAAGGTTGTTCAATAAAATACTTTTTAAGTAAGGTAAGTAATATCTAAACCATAAAAATGGAACAGCACTAAAACCATTTTTCCCTTTTAATGTAAACTGATTTTGTCCATTGTTTATTTATGAGTACGTTTTGAAGTCGGGTAAAAATAGCGACCTCTCTGTTAGACAGATTTCTCTAGGTTAATCATTATTAGAAAATATATATTTTTTTCTTGTTCTTAAAAGGTAATATTAATTAAATTAAATATACATTTTGCGTAACAGCGTGTCGTGTATAAACCGCTTAAAGATATGTAAGCGGCTAGTAAATTTAAGTATAAATTGCAAAGAACTCGTAAATGTATGTAATAAATTGAAATATCTATATATTACTCTAAATATAATTATTTTATTATATTTAATTAAAAGAACATTTTGAGTATTTTATTTTTTTCTGTCAGTCTAATCTTCGAAATGACTAGGCCGATTGTTGAGGAAATTTAAGTGACAGACAGACGATGTTATAAGACAATACATATTTATTGTATCTATTACTAGCTGCGCCCGCGACTTTGTCCGCGAAAATTAGGTAAAAAAAATAGATTCAATTTTAGCGTGACGATATATTGCGTATAGCCTTCTTTGATAAATGGAATATCTAACACTGATATAATATTTCAAATCGGGCCAGTAACTCCTGAGATTAGCTCGTTAACAAACAAACTCTTCAGATTCATATATTAACAAACAATTTACAAACAATTTAACAAAACGTTGAATCCAACAAAGACGAAGTCGCGTGTACAACAGCTTCTTTATGAACTTAATGTTTATAAACCTATGCGGTATATTTTTGTACCGATGACGCTTGAGAAACGCCACCGCCGATACCTTGAATTATTCATTAGAAACATACATTAAAAAAAAAAACATACATTTTTAGTTATCGTTAAATATAATATAGTAAAAAATTAAATCAAAACATGATAATAGCCAGGCCCTTTCATACACCTCTAATTTTTAAAGTCTTTTATAAAATAACACGACAATGATTTTTAAACAATTGTCAATTGTCATTTAACTTAGTACTGGCGGAATATATAATAGTGATGCATGCAACATTCGTCGATTGTCGATAAATCTTATTTTTGCAATCCAACTTTTAATCACACATTTTTTAATAATATAATCGTTCAAAAATATTCGTATATGTATATTATTTCGTGTTTGAAGTGTATTTTCTAAATGGCATTTTTTAGAGGTGAATTAAAAAGTATGTCTTGTTGACACCATACTTCATGGTTATCAATCCGTCCAAATAACAATTTACACATTTTTGT
This sequence comes from Charaxes varanes, assembly GCA_024363005.1. Lineage (NCBI taxonomy): Eukaryota > Metazoa > Arthropoda > Insecta > Lepidoptera > Nymphalidae > Charaxes > Charaxes varanes. The sequence goes on from JANCMC010021608.1 coordinate 2,628,963, forward strand.
GCCTTTGAGAATTGAGTATGCTCTTTTCTTGAAGGTCCCTAAGTCGTATCCGTTCGGAAATTCGGTTTTGTTTATATGAGCTGTAACTCTCTAGAACTAGAACTGCTTGAATTCACTGATTTTGTGAACCAACCAAAAACTAACCTGTCTCTCAAGTTGGACAAAATTACACATAAATGCCAAGTTTTATGAATAAAGGTTGAATTGGTAAGTTCATTGGGAACATACATATTGACATTGGTGTTTTATATATTAAGATATTCATTCCGTAACATATAGAATGGTAGTGTAATAGTCATACAAATAACTAGATATGTTATATTACTATATCGCATATTTGATGTAATCATTTTCTGTACATTGGCCTTTTTATAATTAAATTTTTTATTACCATATTAGGATACAATGATCTTTAATTACTTACATTTTTTAAATATCTATGCTAATATTATATATGTGAAAGTACTCGTCTGTCTGTTACGTTTTCACTCCTAAACCTATAAATCAAAAAATACTTAAATCGTTCCAAGACCAATTCACGTAGTAGAGATGAAGAACAATTTACGTATTGAACTAGATACACATATAATAAAAGAACAAGGCAAAGAGATTATGAGAGAGATAAACAATTCCGACTTAGCTTTTAAGAGGAGTGATTTGAAATAACAATAAACAGATATCAAAGCTCAAAGAATGACACCGATAACGAGTGTAAAGTAAAGATACTTTATGAAGTCCTTGTACCGGAAAACGTAAAGGAAGTAAGGCCTATCGGGTAGACTAATGGTGTCGTTAAGGCTGTCAAAAGCTTCTTGATGTTAATAGTAAAGGACTGATGTTCGTAGAAGTCTTTAAGGAAGAGATAGGCCTTAAACTAGACATAAGTCCAACAACGCACTAGAAAAAAGATTTGTTAATCGTTAATCAATTATCAAGTGACAATATTGTCTTTTTTAATTATTAAACCCACAATATTTTAAAAGGATGGTTGCAAGCAACTGTTTGGATGGTATACATTACAACTATAATCTCAATACCTTCAAAGAAAGAGTGAATAGGCATATTCTGGGTAAGCGCGCTTCACCCTGGACTGCATCATTCCTTCTCGCCAGGTGTGATTACAGTCAAGCGCTAACCTTCCATACATAAAAAAAGTAGGACAAAAATGTACAGTACTGGACAATTCAATTTTATTATTATCATTAATATTAATGTATTTAATTAAAAGATATAGTACGCTTAATCTATTATTATGAAAAATTTTACCTTTAATTTTTTATCTTTTTTCCTTTTCTATGCGTTGATGATATTTCAAAATGGTAGTAATTTCAGGCTTTGTTACATTTTTTAGAACAAATCTAACTTGGTAACACCGCGGAATGGGGAGCTCCTTATCGCGGCGACACAGGATTTCATCACCGGTGGATATCTCATCACCCAGAGGGACAGCTTCTTCACCAAGGCCGAGGCCCAGCAGCTCGCCAGCTGTCTGCTAGCTGGTCCCGATAGTAACATGAGGATTGACATGCCTCCCCCTGCGATCCGCAAGCCCAACATGCTATGGACAGGGAAGCAAATTTTCAGGTAATTGAACCTTTATAGCTGAACTAGAAGAAATGAACTGAACTCCACTAGGTACCCCGTCCTAAACCCGACTTCCGATATTGTCGCCCCCACTCCTAACACAAGCTTTTAATTGAAGTTTTGTTTGTAGAGGAAACGGAAATATTAAACATATGTAAAAAGTATTGCTTCTATTCTTTAAAATAAAAATAATTCAAATCAAATCATATTTATATGCTTTATACAAGTAAGTATACTTATGGTACAAAAGATAATTCTGTTTCTGTGTATTGCCATTAAATTGCGTGCAAAGTTTACACGAATATAGTAATAATAAAAAGAATCTACAGAATAAAAGTACAATGTGAATGATCAATAAACAAAGTAGTGACTGATTTTAATTAATACATAAATTAACATAAAGTAATCAAATTGATCCTGCGTCTAAATATTTTACACTTGAAAAGGCATTTAGAGTTAAAACATGGGCAGCGTATTCTTTTCTCATGGATACATTTATGCCACTAGCGTAATTATCATCTACGTTCAAAATCTCGCCTGTATCAATATTGATTCAGTAATCAGGGGCGATACTAATTTTAGCTATATTTTTTAGTTTAATAATGAAACCAAATAACCGCTGCGAAGTTAAAGCCAACCTCGAGACAAAGGGTAAAAACTACACCGGCAACAAGGACATGTGCGTTCAAGATTCTTGTAAGTAATCTTTTTAACATAAACGGTTAAACAACTATGCCTTCATTCGCACGAGAGTTTTTTTACCGCGCGTTAAAAAGCGTTTATATGCACGCACATGCACGCTATATTTTTGTATCGACGACGCTTAAAAAGCACCAACGCTGAGATTTAACGGAAGGCTAACTCTCGTGAGCCAACAATAGAAGACCATGATACTGAATTGTGTTGTCTTTAACTAGTTTTTTTTGTATATCAAAGGGCAAACGGGCAGGCGCTTCACTAGTCACTGGGACTACCGACGCCCATAGACAACTATATAAGTATTCTCTTTTCTTAAAGGTTGCGCGATGCTATCGAACTTGGTTCATACGTAAGTGCGATCAAACTAAGTATATTACAGCGATACGAGTAATGTACGTGTATTTTGTCTATAAATATAGTCATGAATACTATATAATTATAATGTTTTTTTTTTTGTAGATGTCATAGTAAGGAATTCAGAGTTAGTCTGCGGGTCTATGGATAAGAGTACGCTGGGATCTGGAACCAAGAGCAGTATATTTTACATCTTGTTAAGAGATTGGGGCGAAGAGTACGCTGTTAGGGGCATGTGGAGGTGAGGTGATATATCCATAAAGTATAAAAATATTCTAAAATTAGCTTGCAATATGCCACTGCTTGGCAAAGACCCCTCCACCCCCCCTATTTTTTATCCTGGACTACCCAACCCAACCCAATCAACATCTGTCCCGCAAAGGCATCTATCAACAGACTACGTCTTCTTCGGCCTAAATGGTCCTCGCCATTGGTGGGTATCCATAATGTCGTAAAATTGGTCTAGTCTTTACGGGTTCAAATATTTACTTTAAATTAATTTAATTATTTTGTTTCAATGTGCTCTCAGAAAAAATTTGAGGGCCTCGCAAAGTTTGAAATTACATCATCCCGGTAATAGCAATTCTGCATGCTGCTATATGCTGTATCTAGAAATAAGGCAATGTTTTAACACATATCGCACGTTTAGTCATAAAGTGACCCAACTCAAAAAAGCTGATTATTGCAACTGAAATCGCAAAAACCGTTTTGACATTTACGACCTGTACCGCTTATAATTCGACAAAAACGACATTACAATAAGAAATGATGTATTTTAATAATAGTTAATAAAGTGATTAATGATAATGAAATTTTATCTTAATGATATTTTATTGTTTGTCTTTTGAACTAAAAACTTATTCAGTTAAAACGACAAAAATAGATGTATCTTTGTATTGGACGGAGACGCGATTAATCGGCCAGTTTATGAATGAGCGTAATAATCAGTTATAATATAGCATTATTATATATATATTTATATTGTAACTGATTATATTGAAAAGAGTTTATTCTGGTCGTTTTCGTATGTTAGCGAATTTGATAGTGATAGATTATTTTATACCTTTAATGCATCAATACGACCGGCCTATTGGCGCAGTGAGCTGTGACTCTACCTTCCGCTCCGGAGGTCGGGTGTTCGATTGCCGCCTCCAGTCAGGGTTTATTTTATGTGAATGTATTTATATATTTTGTACAAAAAAAAAATATGTGTGTATAACAGACGTCTTTTACCTATAACCGGCATTAAGTTGTCTCTAATATTACTTGTCTTTCGCAGGTTGGCGCGAATGGCATCATATTATATGATGAACCGCGGCTTTAGTTTTGGTATTATAGATGTGACGCCGGGCAATAAACTGATAGAGGCCAAGAATAAGCTGCTTGAATCAGGGTAAGTTTTTATTTTTATTGTTACTGTTGTTTGTTAAGAATGAATTAATTTATAGACATTTAAATATACTACATATTATGTGTAACTCTAACGGTTTTTGCAGCGCACGCCAGAATAGCTCGCAGGTGGCAGAATTTTCTCCTACTTATTTGACATTTATCGTTATATTTTTGACAGTTCACACAATATCTTATAATTTATAGCCCATATGTTATTATGATGTATAAACTATATTATTGTAAAGTTTTATTAAAATCCATTCAGTAGTTTATCCGTGAAAGAGCGTCAAACGTACATCCATATATCCATATGTACTAACTTCCGCGTTTATAATATTAGTAGGATTAATGTAGATTAAAAAGGCGATTATTCTATTTACTCGGGTCGTTCCAATCTTTATGAGATTTTTTTTATTATTATTATAGATATTCTAAGTGTGATGGTTACATCTTGGAGATGGAGAAAGGCACGTTGCAGTGCCAACCTGGCTTTACCATGGAGGAATCATTGGAGGCTGTCATGCTCAGTGAACTTAGCAGTATCAGGTTGGTAAATTGTGTGTGTAATTGTGATTCTGAAAAACATTAATTAGAAGCTTCTGCACGTGACTGGTCGCATTATCTTTCTATGCCTCAGTACTTTTTTCTGAATGATTATTTTTATTATCACAAGGGGCAAACGCCTCCAGAGCGCGTGCAGATGCGTTGTCGGCCTTTAAAGAAGGGTTTAAGCCACCGGAAACTCTCACATAACGAACGAAATGCGACAACAATACTATTTTACGCTGATCTTATGAGAGAAAAAGTTACTGGTACCCGGACGTGCCAGCACAATTTGGTTACAGACCAAAAGGACTGTAGCGGCTGCTACATAACTAGATGGCAATGATGTCAAGTGGAAAAGGTTACACCAAAGCAAAAACTAGATATGAGGGTTCCGGACCATCGAGTATTACTTTATCTGGCTATTTTAAGATTTCTTATAAATTTCTTAATTTTACTTCGTTTTTTTTCACGGTGGCAAAGGGTAAAAAGCTTTTTTAAGGAGTCACTAAAATTAGTGTACATGTATGTGTGATATAAGAAGTCAAAAACTCTACATTATTTCTTATTCTTTATTATTCTGTATTATTTAGTATTTTTGTCTTTTTTCGCAATCATTGTTCTTCGTCAATTCAATCTGTGCCTATAAACTATTCTTTTCTATTCAAAAGTACATAGAAAACTGCTAACGAGTTTACATCGTAAAAATATCCAAATAAATAAAAATATCCACATTTACATAGAACGAAAAAAGAGCGGACCCCCTGCAGACGTCCTGCTCGAAGGTTCATTACTTCCTACTTACTCAATTCTATCAATTTATGATATTATTACCGTCTCCATGCTCGTTCCCGTACCTGTCTCCATTCACGTTACATTAGAAATAAATTAATTTCCGAAACACGGAGGAGGTCGGATATCAAATATAAACCAGCGCTAAAATGGGTCACCCATCTATCACCCGGTCGCAACCAGAGCAATTTAACTTAGTGATCGACTCAAATGCCGACCACTGATTAGGCCACGATCTCCTCAAACATTTAACGAGACAATAATGACAAACCAATAGGTACTAAGATCACAGAGGTGCTTGTTTCAATCTCCAATGATTGAATACTTTACAATCAATGTATGCTTTAGGCTTTCAGAAGAAAAAAGTGGTACGTAAAAGAGAAATTTAAAAAAATATGGAAATATACAATTTAAAGAGTACAGGCACTGTTTGACCAATGAGTATTTTTTATAAAACTATAACAGACCCTGTGTGGCTAGAATCCGAAGGTGAGCAAATACTTTTAGATTTTCTTCTTCTATTAGATTTAATTAACTATTATACCAAAGGGTAGTACCCCTTGGCGGTCTCCACTTATCTCACTTACAAAGTTACCCTACTTAACCGAAGCGCCATCTAGTTTGCTTTGGTGTAACCTTGTCCACTCGACATCATTGCCATCTCGTTATGTAGCGGCAGCTACACTCTTATTTGCTACAGTACAGAGGTTTTTAAATGCGACATATTTTAATGGTGTAGGCACTGATTTAACCACCGATAAAACTTCTATACACAATTCTCTAATTCTTATCAGAATTTTTTCGATAGTTTTACTTACTTTTACGGTCGAAATGAAACGTCAAATGAAGGTTCGTGCTGTCATTTTACACGACTTACATGGCCGTAACGTCGAGAATTCGATACATGCTAGTTCTGATTTCATTCATGCTAGCAATATTTAGCAACTAAGTTGTTTAAAACTGTAACATTAATGATTTATTTCACGTTCGTTTCGAACGTAAAAGTAAGTAAAACTGCCGAGAATTTTCATTCTAGGTTCTCTGTACATACTAATATAAAACAAAACTCACAGGAAATATGGAAAATAATTACTACTTGTAGAGGAAGTAGTAGAGAGACGTTACGTCAAAAAGGCGCCATGATAGTTCAGAGCGTTTTGAAATCGAAAAATGTTAAATTAACCAGGTAAAAGCTTGTTTTTCGCTGAAATATTTATATTTTAGGTTTAAATTACTGCAAGATATAATATAAACTGGTTTATGAAATGTTTATCTAGCTTATTGATTCGATTTTGTACAAAACTAACACAGTAATGGTGTCCTTTCATTATACAATTTTTTTTAATCAGATTACGTATTTTCCGCTAGGGGAGTCAATTCCGGTGCACTTGGAAGAGGTTTTTCTTTTTCTGGTTTCATTAATGGTTCTGCTGCATTTATTGGTCGAAGAAGGGAGGGTGTCTGAATGTTAATATTTTAATAAAATGTGCTCTATAAATAATTAAAATGAAACCTCACGCATAGCAATGCCAAAAGATTTACAGAAACATTTGTATGTACATTTTATTATTAAGTGATATCAAAGCGTAGTCATGACAACCGTAATAGTTATATTAATAATCAAAATACATACGTATGTGTCTATATTTTGTATTGCAACGCCATAAATACGGTAATCTGCAATAAATCATAATATTCTATTCTATATAAGTGATTCGTTAAGTTTTTGAAGCTTCGAGTCTTTACCAACAAATCAATACAGAGTTTCATGTTAAACACACATTAACTTTAAGCAACATGTAGGTAATATTATGTTATGCAATCTTAGTTCTCTTTTCTTTCTAGGTCATATATCTGTGGTGAGTGGCGCCGGAAGCTGAAATAAAAGTTTCAGCAATGAATGAGTTCCATGTCATTTAAGTGATTTTTCTTTTAAGGCAATAAAGTTCTATTAAAATTCGGGCGTTCTCTTTGCTAATGTGAAAAACCCTAACTATAATGACTGGACGCTAATAAAGAGCGCACACGACGTCTGTCCATCCGTCTCTTTAGCACTTCGTTAAGAAATACGTATCAATCGGTCAACGACAGAGTAGTTAAGGTATAGAGTAAACTATTTGAAAAATGTATAAACATGATATTGCAGAAGGCACAACTTTTTACAAGTTTCCCAATATTATATACGTAAAATAAATAATACGTATATAATAACAATAGCAAAATATATAAAGAGATAAGGAATTTAGATATAAAATCTTAATATATATAAAATACGTCTCACGTTGTTTGTCCGCGATGAACTCCTAAACTACGACATCGATTTTAATCACATTTGCACACTGTGTGCAGTTTAATCAAACTTGAAAGATAGAATAGCTTACATTTCAATTTATAGCCGTAATTAAACATGAGTCGCTGAAATTTATGCACGTGCTTAAGTTTCGAACAATAGCAATAGAAAGGAAACAGAACGGGAACGGGGAATAATATTATAGGATAATAGAATGTAGTAAATAGTAAGTAACCCAACGTTAGGGCAAGACAACGTCTACCGGGTCCACTAGTAAGATATAACTATAGTAGAAATATAAAAGTGGTTGGTAACGTCTAAATTAGAAGAACACTATAAATCTATTTGCGACAACTTTTGAAGTTATTTAACAAATACGTTTATAACGTATCAGATACGGAACCCTTCTATATAAGCGTGTCTTGACATGCTTTTGGCCATTTTTATTATTGTCCTAACAATGAAGAACACCACAAAAGAGAAATTATCCAATTTGGTGCAGTCGTTCGGAAGTTATGCACGTGCATACATTTCAGACTAATTTTTATTTTCACCTATAAATTGCGATGTAAGCTATCCTATCTTTCAAGTTGGATCAAACTGCACACGATGTGCGAATTTGATTGAAATCGGTTAAGTAGCTTAGGAGTACATCGTGGACAAACAATGTGACGCGTAATTTTCAAACACAAAGCACGGAGAAATAAAATAAAAATTAGAGGTTTTCCATGTAGGGTCCGCTGTGGGATGTATTGGAGGCGTTCGTAGTGCCATCAGTGGCTGGTATTTGAGTCGATCGCTAGGTCAAGCAGTTCTTACCACGACCGGGTGATAGTTGGGTGAAACATTCTAACACTGGACATAGTATTTACTACTCAATTTCTTTTGCATGATATCAAGTATTATTAAACCTGGCAACAGATACATAACATTGCTCGTGACTGTGTGATGTTAGTAACCATTCTGTACTTAAAAGAAAAAACGGGACCCTTATAGAATCTCTTTGTTGTCTGTCTGTCAAGAGCCTTTTTCTCAGGAACACGTAGAGTTATAGATTAGAAATTTATAACAAATACTCAGGTCAGCCAAAAATAATTATCTATGTGTACACAATCAAAAGATATGGCTGTCTATGTCACATTCCCCAAACATTTGCAAAGGGAAGCAAGTGCTATAGAGTATACTTCCCTTTGACCTAGAGTTATGAAATTGGGCAATAAGTTACATCTTGTAGCAAAAGTATAAAATGCTGTAAGCTGTAAATTTGTAGATTGTAGTTGTATTGTACATAAAAAAAATGCAGTTACTGTCAAATTAAAAACAACTTTATGAAAAGTATAAATCTTAAAATAACTGGTTAAAGTATTGTGTATGTGCGTCTGTGTGTTAGTGTCTGAATGTCATTCTCCTATCGGATTTAAAATAGATATAAATTAATCCACTTCCCGGTTGAAAAAATAATATGTATGTAATTTTTACTTCTAATAATATATAGTCGTGTGGGTTAATGAATCTATCTTACTCCTTTTTTGTGGAATACATAAAAGACGACTAAGGAACTTCTGATGAATATGCGGTCTTATCTGTCTAGATTATTTAAATCTTTGATTAAATATTCTCCTTTGAAAAAAGAAATAGAATAAAGTTACAGACCTAACTAGTATCGCCTAACGCCTAATTCGCACGAGCGTTAAAAAAAAACGTTGCGTTAATTGTAGACGTTGACGCTTTTTTAGCGCCCTGGATTTAAAGATATAACGTATAGGTATATATACAGCGTTGAAAATACATTGTTCCGTAAAAAAGTCGCGCATTTTAAAAGTGCTGTGTGAGCATAAACTTCATAATGTTCTATTCGAACGCTTTTTAAACGCGGAGAAAGTGACTCAGATGAAGACTATATACCTCCCACCAAATCAGTTAAGAAGGCGCACAAAAAGGTTAGCCTAGTAGGAATTAATTTTATAGTCGTGTTGGTTACAGGGACTGCTTCTAGACTGTATCAAGAGGGAGAAACACAATACAATAAAGAAACAAAAATATTTATTTCTCAAATAAATTGATATATAAATTTTTACAATGAGATTTCTGATGTAGGTTTTAACCTGTATCGCAGAGAAATCGCAAACACCATCACAATATAAAGATACTATTATATAAGGAGTCAATACTAATATTCCCTAAAGTATAAATAAATATATATACTGGACTATATGACACACGGTGGTGATGCATTCACATGACATGATGGAATATATTCACTATGTCTAAACAAGATTACAAAAACAACAAATGTGTGTATGTTCTAATATAATAAAAAATATTCCAATAAAAAACAAATTTAATTTATTTAATTTTTTCTATACCAAAAACAAATTATTATCGCTTAAAATGATTTTAGTAATGAGCTTTTAGCATGTTCTATCAGCACCGAAAATTTCAAGTGTCTAAAACGAATAGTTTGGAAATGCTAAAGGAGAGGACCACCTTGCGGGTAGACAGACGGACTGACGGATGAGCAGCGAAACTATGAGGGTTCCCTGCAGGACTACGAAACTCTTAAAAACATAGAAAAACTAGAATAGAGCCCTGTGCCAAACTCTACCCATTAGCACAATACAGGACTACGGAACCCTAAAAAACATAGGAAGACTAGAATAGAGCCTTCGGCCAAACCCTACTCATTAGCTAGCACAATACACAATACTTCGCGAAGAGTAATTTTGTAGGGTGCAGGTCGGGTGGTTCAATATTAAGAAAGTGACACTCCTTTGTAAAATGAAAATCTTTTTATGCCCTTCCTCTCTTATATCTCTTGCAGCGGTCTCCTGGACTATCAAGAACATTTACATTTCCCATTTAACAATGCTTTTGTTTAAGTGAAACTGGCCTTGGATTCGAGTGGGACAAAACACTTCTGTACGAAGTCTTACGTCTTTTCTCTTTTGTCGCTTATTTTAATGAGTAGGTATTCTGTTGACGACGAAACACAGCAGTCAGAGTACGCTGCGTCAGGGGTCAAGGTTCGATTTCGTGGTTTTTTTGTTTGTCCTCTGTGTGAATATTAATTTTGGAATGTTTTTGTATAAATTTTTAGTGTTGTGTGAGGCTTGTCATTACAATTAACGTCTTTCAATACATGTCCTATATATCTCAATGGTATGGGGACAGATTAAAATCGCTCAGGTTTGACCCTTGATTTTCCTTGACTATGGAAGTTCTGGTAATCATCAATGAGAGAGAAAGACTAATATATTATATTTCTATTAATTTATTTCGCGTTGATAGGAAGATGACCAGGCGTTGGTTTAAAAAATCTATGTCTTGCCTAGTGATTTTTTATGATCCTACCAGTATGGTTTTGAGATTCGTTTCCTTCAGTATATAACCTATATTAGTTCTTGAGAAGCCAAGGTCTCTTCTTAGGCTTTAGTTTTATTGCAGAAGTGAGAAAATAGTGCTAAATGGATTTTAATTAAACTTTACAATAATATACTTTATACATTAGAATAACACATATACTATGAATAATATAGATATTGTATGAATTGTTCAAAATATAACGATAAATGTCAAGTAAGTAGGAGAAAATTCTGCCGTCTGCGAGCTATTTGGGCATGCCCTGCAAAAGCAGAGTTACATCTACATATGTACATAGTGCATGAAGGAAATGTTTATCTTAAATAGTTCTACAAAAAACCCCGCGACAGCATATATCTATCTTTCATGATTAAGCCACCAAAATAGTGAACTATTATGGTACCGGAACGGGAAAGGGAAAAAAACGGGAACGAGGACAATATTCGTTCAGAACGTCATGTTCTGAACGAAGAACAGCAGCAGAACAGCGTATGCCGGGCCGTCTAGTATTATATAAACTTATATTAGTATAGTTTCCACCTAAAATTACTCATATACGTACAGAGCTGCGTTGAAAAAAGAAGTAATAGAACAATAAATACTACAGCAGTAATTACAGCAAAATTTTAGTATCAAGTTATAAATGTCATTACACAATTTATATGATACTAAATCATGTTGCGAGAATTTTGTACTTGTATTTACTTTGAAAAATGACCGAATTAAAATCAGTCTGACCAAGTTATTTAATTTACTTTCTTATCCTTCATGTACTCTATACAGGTATATCTGGCGAAATGCTTTGTTTAACATTTCTTTTACTTTATAAGTATTTTTTTTTTTTAATTATCGCTGAACAGATTTCTCAATCAGTTTCTCCGTTTCATTACGGATATCCTATGGCCTCCTTCTCGCTCCGTCATCAAGCCCCGTTTACCATTTAGGACTAAAAAATCATCAAGATGACTTTAACACAGCAAGCGGTACTGTCGATGTTTATAGGAAAACCTCTGTAAATTCAAAAACCAGATTCCCAGCACTGAACGGAAATTGTCCATTGTAATTAAGTGTTTACCTAGTATTCGAGCACTAAAAGTCGTGAC
>JANCMC010021608.1:2667780-2695739 GCA_024363005.1 Charaxes varanes
ACTGTGACATTAGTGTGTGTTGTAAATATTATTAGTCGATAGTGCCTCTAGAAGTCCACAACGGTCCGATGTGATAGGAATTTCCTGCCTTCACTATTCCTCTGTTGAACTAATACGACGACATAGGGACTTTTTTATTCAAATTCAAAATCTTCATTTAACTAAAAGAAACAGGACATAAATATCTCCAGTGGAACCCAAACTAGGTACTCCTGTGTCGTGGGTAGCCGTAAAGCGTTTATAACAAGTGAAACTAAACAGAATGACGCTCGGTCATGAAGATAATTACAAATTTCCTTTCCATATAACATAAAAAGGTTTTCTAAGGCACACTAATTTCTTAAAGGCCTGCATAGCATCTGCGAGCGAAATAAAATAAACTGCCTATTCTTTTGCTGTCAGAAAAACAATTAAAACTACATACAATTTAAGTCACGTGACCTTATCGATGATGTCTTATATGAATAACCTGTAAAGACTTCCATGTTGATAGAACATGCTAAAAAATATTATGAACAATAACGGACTACAGCTTTTGGAGATAGTCGACGAATATTTATCGCGTATCAGATACGGAACCCTTCTGTATAAGAGTGTCTCGACACGCTCTTGTCCATTTCTTTTTTTTTTTTTCAATAAGTGCACATGCTTAAACTGATTCCTCCTACGATAGCATCAGTTTTTCTTATTACGTTACAATACTACAGCGGGTCCCCTCCGACCAGAGACAAGAGCCAAAACAGGTTAGCCGCGATAAAAACAGGTAACACCGTACCTACCTATCGCTCCCCTTACGGTCGTACGAAATCAGCCAAGGTCGTGTGACCTTTGTGCGAATGTGAAAAAAAACGTTAATTTCGCGTTCGTCGTGTCGTGGGAATGACCAAACAATGGTACCAACCAACCCAAAAATACGCGGCCCCTTTTAAAAGTTGTGCATTTGGTGCTCTTCTGTAAATGATGGTACCATTATAAGCGATATACCTTATAATAGTACCTTGTTTATCGTAATTTACTAGTGTTACCTAGCGTTATCCCGGTCTAGTACCAGGGTCTGCTTAAATTGCAGAGGATGTAACTATGGGTAACTAAGGTGAGTTAAGAAAACCGACTGCTGTCTGACGTCATCCCCGGAACCCCCACAATCTATACAGTTCCACGACTAATATCACTAAGGGTCACTAATCGGGACCCACTGTTTTACGTGCCTTCCGAAACACGGAGGAGGTGGGATATTTAAAAACCAGTGCTAGAATGCGTCACTCATCACATCACCCAGTCTCGTTAAGAGCTACTTAACCTAGTGTTAGACTAGAATACCGGTCACTGATTTAGGTATAATCTGTCTTAAGTTTAGTTTTTTAGTATTTTAGAGCTTTACTTCCATATCAGCAATAACGTTTGCGGCAGAGTCTCAGCTGTTTGAAACTCAATTACATTCTTGTTTTTAGGGTTTCGTAGTACTACAAGGAACCCTTATAATTTCGCTCTGTCCGTGCGTCCGTCTGTCTGCCCCTAAGGTGCCCCCCCCTAGCTAATTTCCAAACTATTAGACGTAAGACTTGAAATTTTCCATGTTGATAGAACATGTTAAAAACTCATTAGATAAATAATTTTGAATGAAATCGAACAAATAACCTTTGAAGTTATTTAACAACTACTTTTATAGTGCATCAGATACGGAACCCTTCTATACAAACATGTCTTGACACGCTTTTGGCCATTTTTATTATTTGCAGATTAACGCAAAAGGAATTTAGTTGTCCTGTTTGTCATAGATTTCCGCAAAGTAACGCCTAATTCTATCTTATATTATGTTATTAAACAGTTACTAGTCCGCTCCGCCTATACGCTTGGACTCTTCCCCCCAAATTATTTCTTAAGGTCAGACAATGGCGGATGGTCCCCGGATCTCGTTGCATTGTTCTCCTTACGAAATGGACTCGAGTCTCACATTTGTCAATTTACATTCTGATTAATTTATTTATTTTTGAAAAATATCAACATCATGACTAATAAAAGCTCAAATTTATCCACTTATTTACTCTCCAGCTGTTTCCGGCAACTTCGTCAGCGTGAAATTCGAGTTCTTAGACTAGTCCGTAGACCTTAATCTGACACAATCGAAAAACCCATTCCTACTGTCATTGGGTAATATTAGTCGTGCGATCGTGGGGATTCCAGGGATGACGTCAGACGGCAGTCGGCCATCTTAACTTGCCCTTTCCCCCCTTACAGAGTTAAAAGCAAGGTCGCCTATGTTATTCCTTGTAAAATCAACCAGCGAAAGTCTCATCCAAGCCGGTCCAGCCGTTTCGGAGATTACACGGAACAAACAGACAGAGGGAACAACAGATGGAAGCGTTTTAATCTGTGCTCTTGTTTCAGGTATCCGATACAAAGCCATATGCAATGAGTAAAACAATTTAATTTCGACGCTGTCAGAACAGACAGCTCAATTTTATTTATATGTATAGATACGTAACAAAGATCTCTAGTGTAATATAGTAGCCATTTCTCGCGGCTTTGCTCTTGTTATTTGTTACCACTCAGAAAAGATACACTTACATAATGAAAGCTATCCTATATCTTTTTCTCTACCCGTGAAAAAGTGGTTTAAGTATTCTATAGATGTTCTCTTAAAAACTAAGAGGGACACATAGCCTCCCTCGATAAATAACCTATCTAACACTGAAATAATTTCAAATCGGACCAGTAGTTCCTGAGATTATACCAAATTTTCCGTTATTACATTTTTATATTATTCTCCTCCAACTTAACCTAGCGATCGACTCAAATGCCGACCACTGATTAAGCCACGACCTTCTCGGCTCAGTGAATTATATGTACTACAACGATATTGTTATAATTGACGATCTGTCTACGTCATCATGACTACGCATTGCAACCTTATTAGTAAAATGTATACATGTGTGTGTAAATTGTTTTGCATTGATGTGCGTGAGGTTCTATTTTTAAAATTTTAAATATTTTTATGAAATTTTAACACTCGTACACCATTCCGTCCACTATATTTATATGTTTACTCTATACTAATATATAAAGCTGAAGAGTTTGTTTAATCACTTGAATGCAATAATCTCAGCAACAACTGATCCGATTTGAACAATTCTTCTAGTGTCAGATAGCCCATTTATCATGAAAGACAATAGGCTATATAAATATCATAACGCTAAAATTGAATCCATTTTTTAACCTAATTTTACGCAGATGAAGTCGATTGATTGATGCTTGATTGGGTTATTTGATTGATCGATTGATCGATCGATCATATCTTTTTATTAAAGTGAATTACTGACACTGACATAAATACAACATAGTGTTCTTCACGCCGCTATACGTAATTACCTTTGTTTTTCAGGTTTTAATAAAATGTCCAAATCAAATGGTCCGGCAAATGTTTCAGAGGCTTTGCATGCATGTTATACAAAGACTGAGGTAAATATTCTACATATATTTAGTATTTCCTATTCAAGAAATAAATTAAATATTCTTTTGTCATAGAGCAAGAAAAGGTCCTTTTTAGGGTTCCGTAGTACTACACGGAAGCTTTTATAATTTCGCTCTGTCCGTCCGTCCGTCTGTCTGCCCGTAAGATGGTCCTCCCTCCCTAATACTTTCAAACTATTAGACGTAGAGACTTAAAATTTTCCATGGTGATAGGAAAATTATTTTGAACAAAATCGGACATCACATTACACAATAATTCATAAATTAATTAGAAATCCCTGCTTACTGGAAACTCAAACGGCTGCCAGAGCGCTTGACAGGTTGGCTCATTAGCATCGACTGAAAATGGAAGGATAATATCATCTGTGATTACAGAAATGGTCGATATCCAGTGGTCTTCAATGTTCAAAGACAAATCGTGTACAGTTTGTTGAGATTCAGGGACTATGAAATGTATTTTTTTATATGCAAAATACCTAAAAAACGTACCTTGGTTAATTCTTTGTATGACGGTTGTCATAACCTACTTTCACATATGTAATAAAAAAGATATCTTTTGTCTATAAATTCGGTTTACGAACGATAATTGTAAGTGATAGTGCCTAACGCTTACGCCGATTGTGCCTCTCTACTGCTTGTTTCGCGCTATCGTTTGCACACTCGGTTTAGTCGGAACGTGACAATGAGCCATAGTTTTTCGTGCGTAAATCCGGCTTTCATCGATTTATAAGAAGTTATCACGTCAAAAATATCAATATTCAAATGGTTTAGGGCATGATTGCACAATCCCACAGTAACGCGAGAAGGATTTACGACGCCACAGCATCCTTTGTTCGGAGGAGAAGGGGAACGGGGAGATGTGGTGTCGGTAGTCACTTAGGTGAACCGCCTGCTCGTTTGCTCCTAGTCTTTTAAAAAAACATCTCGTAAAGTTGCGGGAGCTCTGAGATCTCCTTAAACTGGCCCAAAGATTGCCTCAAGAAATGGACACATCTTTAAAGTCACACACAATAATTTATTAAATTTAATCAACTAAATTATACTATTACTATTATAATTGTCCAAAACTGCGTCATGTCATATACTAGATAAATTAAACAAAGTTTAAATTAACCATTAATTAATTAAAATTTTACTTTATGCTTTCTTTAGCTGCTCTGATTATCTTGTCATTTTTGGAGCAGATAATTCATGTGAAGAATTCATATAAAGGCAGGAGAAGCACGTTATGCATCTGTCACTTACTGTTCATATTTAATTTTTTGTATGTTTTTTTTTATATAATTTCTTTTAATGTACAGCCAATTACAATATTTTACAATTAAAATTTCCACATAGAAAAAGATCACACATGTGAAAGGAGTTGTTAATCTAAAAGGTTACTTTATACTAGCGACGCGCCCCAGCTTCGCATAGGTGTAAAGTTTGTATTTTTTAAACTCAAGCCTCTTTTTCATTGTTTCTTTGGGGACACGTTTATTCTCAAAAGTTTAAACCCAAAATTTTTGTAACCTCTCCCCACCCGTTGCCACTTTCTATTGAGCATAAATGCAATCTGCGAATACAAGCCATCAATTCTATTAGAAATAAAATCAATTTGAAACGTCATTTTATGATGGTGATGATATTATATTATTGTGTTTAAAAAGAAGTATCACTTCTTGACAGGCAGGGTTCTATGCGCCCATTTCATTTTCATTTACTTTTTGAACATTTTGTGGCCAATTAAATCCTTAGAATAAAACCCAGCTAAAGAAGGAATACCACATAAAGCCAAATTAGAAATATTTATACATAAAGGGTGTATTATTCATATGTATGTATTTATATATTTCTAAAAAAAATATTAGTGTATAACAGGAGGCTGTTACCTATAACACAGGCATTAAGTTGTCCACCTTAGGAACAGACGTCCGTTTGTCATATAGTCCTGTATATATTAATTTATTTATTATTTATTTAAATATAATAATAACTTGTTAAGAGACGATTTAATAAACGATATAGTGGTAAAACTGAATAAAATTTAGGGTGTGACGACGTAACGATAAGATCGCTTAAAATATGCCATAAATTCTGGCACAGAATATGTATCACGATGCGTACGTTGCGTGTAGTTACTTGAATAAGACAATTACAGCGTGTAGATCTGTAAGTTGATAAATAAACAGCTTTGTTTATGCTTGTAAAGCAATAAACTTGTAAATTATGATGTTTAACAGCTTGTTCAAACGTTTGTTTTCGCATTTTGAAGTGATAACTTCTTATAGGAGGGTAAATTGCTGCGTCTGGCGTCGTTACGCGTTACGCGCTCATCGATTTATCATGTCGAAATGTATTGAATCCGTATCTATTTCAATTTTAGTTAGTTATTTGCGCAAAATAACACTTTATTCCGTGAATTAAGTACATTTAATCTTAATTAATACCGTAAATACTTGTGATAGTAGCTTAATATGTTTTGATAATAAAAAATTATGGCTTTATAATTATAATATGAGTTTGTATTTGATAGAGGCGTCATCTCATATTGTTTGTTACGTTGGAGGGTCTTTCGTTTGGTTATAGTGACAAAAGAATCTATATGCATACTAATATATAAAGCTGAAGAGTTTCTTTGTTTGCTTGAACGCTTTAATCTCAAGAACTACGGGTCTGATTTGAAAAATTCTTTAATTTTTAGAAAGCACATTTATCGAGAAAGTATAAGCTATCATCACGCTAAAACTGAAATTTGCCCGCGGACAAAGTCGCGGGCACAGCTAGCGAATTATTATAATATTGTACATATATAAATAATTGTAAAAATATTGTAACAAGTACAATATCAATATTTCTTTTACTGATTAAATTGATGCATAATTAAAATAATCAAGCCAGGATGTAAATAGCTATATTCCACTAAAATTTAGGATAATATTTTATAGAGATAGTGACACATATATGAGATAACAAGAATTATATAGCAACCATACACAGAGTGTACAAATTATACATCAGTCTTGTTTATTTATTTTTAATAAGAGAAGTGCTTTTCCTAACTTTGTGAACAAATGCATACACGATTGATGCTTTTATGTAAAAACCAATACATTTTTATTCTTTCTATTTTATAAATAATAAATATAAGAAAGTATTATATTATCATGACGTCTTATAGCAGAGATGATCTTTAGTTTAAAAATATAAAGGCAACATTGAATTCAAAAAGCGGTGAACTGATGCGGAATCATCGAAAACTTGTACCAATATAAATTTAGAACTTTTCAGTATTTTGACCACAAGGCCACGGAACTACATGGTATTTCAGCCGGTAAGAGGCCGATTACCAACTCGATAAGGTTTCTATTAGCCTGGGCGTAGTAATTCTGGCAAAAGTTTCGGATTTATCTTCGAACTTCTAAATGGTAAGCTCGACGACAATAACATCAAGTCTTACCTAATTTATGTGTGTATTATTCAATTTTGACTGCTGTAATCGTCAGTAGAGATGTACAAGAATAATATGCTCGAACAACGAATTTTTGTATGGATAAAACCTAAAAGGACCTTTTCGGAATTTCTGCAAAAACTTTCCATTAAGTCGTCTCATAAAAATCTATGAATTAGTAAACCCTAAAGTAAAGGCGAATGTTAGTTTTCCTGTTACGTGGTCTTTTTAATTTTCCCTCATTTTATGAGTTTGAAAAATTTTTATTAATGAAATCAATTTCAAAGAAAATGTTGCAAATATCCCGTCATATCATTTATTGCTTGGGCGGAATCCACCGAGGGGCAGCCGATGTGCAATCATAAAGCGCTGAGATAATCTGTATTCAGTGATGCGATTAATGTTTTTATTATATAAATTTTATTTATAAAAAGTATTAATATGTGATGTTAAACTTCATCTATAAAAATAGCATAAGACCTATGTCTATGGAGTTCGTCAAGATGACAGTTGACTTGTGTTTGCGCGCTTACGGTGGTTGTTAAGTATTATCCTAAAGTATTAAAATAAGTTTTGAGCAATTAAACAAATCTTACTACCTCTATCTGTGTTTTATTACACAATCGTTACTTACTATTAACTATATTATAGATCCTATAATATTCACGTTCCCATTCCCGTTCCTGAACCCGTTCCCATTCCCGTTCCCATTTCCATCCCATTCCCTTTCCCAATATTTTCGAACATTACCCCGTAACAAACAGACAAAGCGATATTTTAAGTGTATACTTACAATAATGAACCTTGTTCTAACAATAATGAACACAACAAAAAAAAGAATTAACCAATTTGGTGCAGTTGTTCGAAGGTAATTCGCTTATATACATTTTGTAAATAAAATTTTATTTATATAAGTTGTTGCTCGTTCTGGACACATATCCTCAACAGGTGTTTAACATCATTTATTTTACAACATTTTTCATAATTAGGGACGGTGACATTTTCATTGGATATTAAAATTTACTAGAGGTCGTTGGCTGGTAGAAATTCTGCCCGAAATCTTTGGATTTGCGTACTTTATGCTTATAGATAGCATTCTATGTATAAGAAAATTTATCCTTACTGCGACGAAATCTGTTTGTCAATTTACACACACACAGACACTCACATTAAATGTCACAATTAACAAAATACATTTTAATTTGGCATGGTTGTTATGACCACCCTTTGACACAATGCAATAATAAATTGTACACATATGTGTGTGTAAATCGTTTGGCATTGGTGTGCGTTTCGTTTTATTTCACTAATGTATTAATTACGCTTATTTCATAAAAACTTTAGCATTCACACACCTTCCTCTATATAAACTATGATTGTACCAAATTTCATACCCCTTCGGCCGCGCAAATTTCGCAAAATGGTACCGAAAGTTTTGGCTTTACGTATTAATATATAGATGTTTGAATTTGTTTCGAATACCTAATAATGTAACGTAATTTTAAAAACATGTATAAGTAGTGTTACTTGTTTGCAAGTATTACGTTGTACGTATTACTTGTGTACTGCGTACCCGAGGGACAAAGTGAGTACCGTTACGGCTCTAACGATTCTGAGAAGGTCAAGCGCAAAGCTGAATTCCATTTATATTTTTTGCCCCATCCATCGGTTCGGCACGTTGCTTCTACGCCAAGGTTGTAGATTTTTTCTCAGTAAAACGGGGTAGAACTTCTATTTGCTCAAATCTAAGTATCGAAATTTTTTTTTTCCGATCGCAATATTTGGCTACTGTGTGTTAGTTAAAGGAGGTCCGTATAGATTTGACAGAGTAAGAATGTCAGACACTACATTGGACCAGGCGTTTCTTTAAGGGATCCTTCATTGTGCGCATTAACTATATCAATTTTCCCCTATTAACCAAATTGTATAAATTATTTACAAGCTATTTTACTAATTAACTAACACTATTTATATGTAAAACCTTACTAGTATCACAAAGTGACATTAACCAGGTCCCACTGTTTTACGTGCCTTCCGAAACACGGTCGGATATCAAATAAAAACCAGTGCTAGAATGGGTCACCCGTCTATCACCCGGTCGCAGCAAGAGCTACTTAACCTAGCGATCGACTCAAATGTCTACCACTGATTGGAGTACGACCTCCTCAATATAATATATATTATAATAATATATATATAGGGCTATATGACACACGGAAGTCTGTTCCTAAGGTAGACAACTTAATGCCTGTGTTATAGGTAACAGACGCCTGTTATACACAAATATTTTTTTAATTTATTGTATAATATTATAGAATGATATTAATACGTTATAAAAGTATCGTGTTATAGGAAAGATAACAGTACAAGAAATGCATATTTAAGGCCTCAAAATATGGGTCAAAAGCAATTAAAGAAATTAGGTTGAAAGAGTGACACGACGAACATTAATACAAATCTTTTAACTGACGTCACACACCTCCTACGCGACATCAAATGCCACCCACTATTCGTCCACACGACTCCACGTCAACGAATCCCCGTTCATAAACACTCACCACAAATGAGATCAAATATTGACGAGAGAAAAACAAAGGAACGACCGGCGGACGGAGGCGGACCGGTGTCAGGCGCAAACACTGTTATTATTATATTTGAGATAACTTTTACTTATTGATAAGACGTTTAACCGATCCTTAATAAAAGAAGACGAATACGGCATTTGGTCAAAGAAGAAAAATTCCATTGATAAAAATTCAAGCTATCGTTCTGTTTCGAGTTTTTTACATATAGACTAAAAACGTTTTAAAAGAACGGGTTGGTACAGTGATAAATATATACATACCAGTGGACCTGGCAGACGTTGTCCTGCCCGAACTTTGGGTTACTTAGTATTTACTACATTCCATTATCCTATAATATTATCCCCGTTCCGGTTTCCTTGCCCGTTCCCGTTGCCAGAAGCGCTAGGATTACATTAGAAATAATTTAATATGGTGGTAAAAAATTCTTAAAGTTTCAAACTTTCCGCGCAATTTCGTACTTTTTTCTTTTAGAAGAACTTCCCCCTGACAATAACAAAAAAGAATTAGCTAACTCCAAGGTCCAGCCGTTCACGCGTGATGTGATGACCAAGGGAAATAGGGATTTATTTATTTATATGTATATAGATTTATCTATTTTCAAAGAGTGCAGTATTTGAATATGGTCCTTCGAGCCGGATTCCCTTTGCACCACATAACCAATCCTCAAAAGACTAAGAAGAATTTTATTCACAAGCTTTTATTGTATTACTTGGCAGACATTATTTTGAAATATATAAAAACATAAGATAATTTAATTCTAACACATTGAATGTACCACGTGATTTAAAAATGAAAATCAGACAGTATTAGAATTTTCCATAAGTCACCTTCATCATCTTTGACTGGCTCGTTGGCGCAGTGGGCAGTGACCCTGCCTTCCGCTCCGGGGTTCGTAGGTTCGATTCCCGCCTCGAAACTGGGTGTATTATCTAGATATTTCTACAAAAAAAATATATTTTATGTATAACAGGGCAAGTTACGAGATAATAATCGAACAAGATTTACGACGGTATGACATACAACCACAATAATAAATGTAATTTAATTGCTAGTATACAACGAAATTAGTTTAGTGAAACATTTTTGCAGCTTATAGCATTCTAGAGTAGAGGAAGGTTACGCATAAATAATTGAAACTTATTATTAAGATTTAAAATAGTAACACTTACGCTTCGGCCGAGGAATTTTCCGTTGCGGAAAATACGTAAGTAATAGGCAATGATGAAAGTAATCAGAGTCAACATGGTGCAAAACAAAGCCGTGTTCGGCTGTGGTAGAATAGTTGGTATAATATGCGGCGGTGAGATCGGCGGAACTGGGGTCGATATATTACCTGGCAATACATAATGTTATATATAATTTTGGAAATCTATTATCTTTTGGTTGGTTGTGGCAACATTAGACCTGAAAATATCTTCTGTTAAATCTATCTTCAAAGAATGTCAATGCATTATAAAGTCTACATTGATAAAGATAGTTTAACATTATAATGCCCTTACGCTTTAAAATAATTTCTACAAATTTTATTGTTACCTCAAATATGTAATCTATTTAAATAACATGCTGTTTCCCGCGATTAGATCCGTGTAAGCTTGCAAAAGTCTTTACACTTTCTTAATCTGGCCCTATCGAAAAATCCGTTTTTAGCAGTTGTGTACTAATTATAAACTAACTCCCTACCAAATTTTATCTTTGTCCAATTCCGCAGTTTTTGAGATTCCGCGATGGTGACCTTTCTTTACTTTTATGTCTATACATACTAGGTATTCTTTAAATTGTCCACTAGATGGCTTTGTGATATAGCTATAGAATGTGAAAGATTTTATCTTAATAGGTCCTAGCATGAAGTTTTGGAACCGAAGTAAATCAACGAGACTTTACTTAGGATGAAAATGTTCGCACTAGGCCCATCAAAGCGACAGTAAGACAAGTCTTACTCGTGTTACGGTTTTAATGAATGCTAATGCAACACACGTTGACGCTGAGAAGAGTCCACTGTGGGCCTAGCACGAATATCTTCATCCTAAGTAAAGGAGACTTACTACGAATAAAAAAGTGTAATTTTTTTATTGTTATTTCTTTTATTACTACCACCCTTTTACTCTTCCTTCGCTTAATATATTATTCAAAAATGTATCCTAATGGGAAATGATGTATAAAAAAATGATGAATAAAAAAAACCGTCAAGTTGTAAATCAAATCATGCAATCAACAGTACAATATGATATGGAAATAGAGTTTCTATTGAGTTACAAAACATTATGATATCTCACATGCATTTTGAGGTATGATTTATCTGATCTTGTCTGTTTCTTTCAAGACTGTACTATAAAATTAATAGAAGTATAAAGGCATAGGAAATAGTGAATAAACTTAGTAGTACTAAATACGCAAAGAACTGTTTACTGTTTTGAATATTATATTATCTTCCATTACATTTGAATTCTATTATGAAGCTATTATTGTCCTTGATATATTTAAAACGTATTATTATCTACTTAAAGCTGAGTCTACATGCCACTCTAATACGGAATTTCCTTTCCCATCGTGGTATTTTTCTTTACCTTAAGGTTTGTCTTGTCTTATCTTAGATTTTCACAATACACATAAAATTTTAAAGGAAATTTCAATTTCTCCTCACTACTAGATCTACGTGCATTATAAAAACCATCTTATCCTATTCTTATAGGATTTATCTTTCATTATAATTCACAATACCCTATTGTTCCCAGATTTGAAGCTAAACACGGCGAAAGAATACAATTAACTTTTACTTTAATAATTTAATGTATTAATAATGTATATTTTATTGCATTTGCACACCATCCTCTTTATAAGCTACTAGTTGCTACGCGCGACATCGTCCGCGTAAAATTAGGTGAAAATGTTTTAGCGTAATTGCATATAGGCTATATTCTTCCTCTATAAATGGGTCATCCAACACTGAAAGAATTTTTAAAATCAGACTGGTAGTTCCTGAGATTAGCGACTTTAAGCAAACAAACAAACTATTCAGCTTTTTATATTAGTATAGATAATTGTGCCATATTTCATACTCCTATGTCCGCGTAACTTTAGTTAAAGAGTACCGAGAGTTTTCGCCTAACATTTTAATATATAGAAATAATGCGTGCCGATAAGTCTAAGAAAGTTGTAAAATAATATATTGATAGATTAAGTTATTGTATTTTACCAAGAAGCTTCAAGAAAAATTCGCGACCGTAATACAATATCCTATCTCCATAAACTATTGAGAGACCATAGAGAATATTCAATCGTGTCCGTCAAATCAAAGAAATATTTCATATTATCTAAATAAGGAGAAAACTGGGCCGGCTCGTGGCAATACAATATTAATCATGAACGTCTTCGTAGAGTTCCTATACTTAAATGTCCATACACCGTGTCATAATAAAAGAATGGTACTAATGACCGTGTTGTATCTAACGAGATTTTTTGGGAATATCATTTTAAATAAAATGTTATGCTAAAGGCCAATCATATACAACAATGGTTTAGACCAAATTAACATAGAGCTAGAGCAATAGAGCTAGATCAAGAGCATTAGTTCTCGATCTTTTAGTTTAAACGAAGGCTCGTACTTAAGATTTATACCAAAACATCAACTGGCAAAAAGCTAGAAGAAGAATTAAAATCTTTGTGAACGCAGACAGACAAGGAATGAATGCTCTACATCTGTTTCAACTAAAAGATTTTCATAGAGTATGGGTTGAATGAGCATTCGCTCGTCTGACGTAAATCTACTTCTCGATATTGTTTGATGCAAATCTAATTTCTTTTTGGTTAAATTATTGTGAGAACGTTATATTTAACGCTATTTTGCAGCTGGTTATTTATTTTTTTAATAGAAATAGGATCGAATCTGCAAGAGTATATAATTTTTACATTAATTTATAGCTTTTTAAGGCGTCAGTATTCATCGGTATTAATTGAATTTATTTGCTTCTTAATCAATTCATTAAAAGAGGAGGTCATTACTAGCTTACGTACTGACCGAAATTTTAGTCGCTTGCTAGGTTAAGTAGTTCTTACCGCTGTCGGGTGGGTGACCCATTCTAATACTGATTTTCAAATATGCGACCGTCTCCGTGTTTCGGCACGTAAGCGTCACGATTAATGTCACAGAAAGATATTTTGGGAGTTCGAGGATGACGTCAGACGGCAGTCGGTCATCTTAACAAGTTCCACAACCACTTCATCTTACGACGCGTGTTCGAGGTCACGCTGGCGACGCGCCAAACATGACCACGCCGGATTGAAGCATCCCTGTTCTAAAACATCACAACAAGGCAAACAGGAGGTCATCACATAATAAAGTGACTACCTGTACCTGGATCAGCGGATCCAGAAGGCTCCATGTTATAGGCCTTTGAGAAATTAATATGCTCTTTTCTTGATGTGTGAATTTCTTTGAAATGTAGATTCTTGAAAGTTATTGTTTATTATACCGGAGCCAGACATAGCTCTATTTGAATGATCATTTCAGTGATCATGTAGTGTGGCCCGGAGCTTTGTGTAACTTCACAAAGTTTTGTAGAACTTTGCAGACTTCAAGGACAAAATTGTACAAACACTGAGCTATATCTGGCTCCGGCATTATAAAAAGATAACAGCGTATATAAATCTTCCAACATAAAAACAATATTTGCTGTGATGACTGCAATTTTAAATGATTTAAAATAAGAGTTACTAGTTAACATAATAATTCGACAATGGTTGTGGAATGCGTGAAGTGATGTGAACAATTTTATATTGCCAAAGATATAGTAATAATTTTTCTATCTAATACATGTACGGAGAAAATATATTAAATTTTATTTTTACAATAAAAAATTTAATTAGACATCTTGCTTGTTCTATGATTACGAAGAAATAAATTAATGTACACATATGTAAGTTTCTTTACCTCTACATTGAATAAAACAAAGTTCCCGTTTTTGTAAGTTTAGCTCTTTTAAACTACGCAACGGATTTTAATGCAGTTTTCACCAATAAACAAACTGATTTAAGAGGTAGGGATAAATATAGAATATATGTATATGTCTACATTGCACCTGTGTGAAACTGTCACTAGTGAAAAGATACAGAAGATTTTGTACTGCAGCTCTTCGACTACAAAATACCCGTAAACGTAGTTGTGAGCTATATCGTCACGTTCGTTCTTGATGAAGGCGGATTCCTCGAAGGGCAAAGGCCGTATTTTATTGGAAGCCTGCAGGAATGAGACCGCCTGAAAGGAGCTTAACAAGGAATTTAACGTTCAAACGTTTGCTTTATGAGCTAATATTTATGGTCTCACCTAGCGGCGCATTAACGTCTCACCTAGCGGCGCCCTATCGTCGCACTACCGGCACATTAGCTCCCCACACCTAGCGACGCATTAGCGTAAGCAGCGGTATAATTGTCCAGTAGGGTATCTATTTGCAGATGTCCATATGGACAGCAAAATGGCGGCTGCTTACTGGCGGCAAATGTTTAAATCCGGCTCTGCTCAAAGTACTGTTTCAAGAGTTCTTTAAAGAATTTACCTATCGTCTAGCGTTCAAGGTCTCTATGGACGTCCACGTCTCGCACGAACTCTGGAGCTTTTTTAAGGTTCCAGAGGGCTTACGTACGAACAAAACGCTCGCATAGGACTTGATCGGCAGTATGCAGGTTTTGTAGGAACTTGCTGCATACTACATTTTACTCCTTTTATTTTTTTTGTTTATAATCTAATAGCTGAATAGAAATATGTCAATGTTAAGGAAGGCACTAGCCCCTATGATACGGGTTTACCTAATTTAGGGGTTAGGGTTTCAACCACTATTTCATACCTTTTAAATTTAATTTTTGCGACAAACACAATATGTCCTTCTCCAAGCTCCAATCTATGTCCGTACCCAAATTCATCAAAATTGATTCAGTGGCTTAGGCATGATATAATTTATTTGATTTCATTAGATTTAAAAAAATATATTTGGTTTAAATAGTTTTATTCAAGTAGTTAAGATTTAAAGCCCATAATATTTTTTCTTTTCCCCAAATTCATATGTAAAAATTTAATCTCTATGTATCTACAAATTCTAACTTTGTTGATTTAATATAGCTTATGTCATTTTATATCTGAAGTTATAGGAAATAATTGCCTACAAAAATCCCATCAAAATCGGTTCAATCGTTTCGTAGATTACCAGTAACGAACAGAGTGAGATACACAAAAATGGAGAGGGTATTCGTAAGTTGGGCATATATAAAAATAATTCTTGATAATGATTGATGCCTTTTTTAAATGCTGTACAACCAGACTTTTTAATTTTATTATGGGGTGAGCCTCAATAGCTCAACGGTATAAGGTATGGACTGAAATCCGCAAGGTACCTGGTTCAAACCCCACCGCCGTTGGGATATTGTCGCACCCACTCCTGATACAAGCTTTTAATTTAAGCTTAGTAGGAGGGCAAAAAGGGAATTATAGACATACCTAAAAAGTATTCCTACTATTCTTTTAAAAGAAAAAATAAAATAAAAGAAAAATGATTTTAAAAAATCTCTTACGCTAATGAGATCAATAAGAAACCATATTTTTATAAATATTGGATGCTTTTTACCATATTCTTATAAATAGTATACATATACGTAGAACTCTTTTATTTTATTTTTCTGTGAATAAGTTTAAGCAATAAATATTAATGTTTTTTAAAGGTTTCAGTGGCGAAATTTTTCCACCTGTTCATTTCAGTTAAGCTATTGACTTTTATTCGTCTATGTTGTCTTCTGTGCAATATTAAGTGGCATCATGTGTAGGGTCTTTTTAATGTGTTCTATTCCGATTAATATTCATACCGGCTTACGCTCCTCACTTTGGAGGGTGGTACTGCTTTTGGTCCGACGAGGTCGCTCGGTGCGTCCTACGTGTGCAATTATATGTATGTATAGACTTATGCCACTAACGTGTTAACAGGACGATTGCTACAATTTAGACATCGAATTGATACATCGTGTACTAATTTAACAAAAAAAAAAACTCTTCGTTTGAAAAAAAAATTAAATCACAAAAAATAAACTTTCAAAAAGAATACCGTAAAAATATCAAAAATATTGTGAAATTTTGGACAAAAAGAAATTCAGAGAGAACGTTTCAATGGATTAGTAATCGTGCTGCAATAGAAAAATTCCCAGCAAATCGCTTCAACTTCAAAAAAACTTTGTACACAGTTTTCTGTTGGCCGGGTTTTTCAAGATGCTTTTTAATTGCAAAATCTTTTCATGCTTTTACTTTTCGATTCCCTTCATTTTTAAAGCTTCTTTCACAAAAGGCAAGGAATCCCAATTGTTAAAGAAGTCACCAAAAAAGTTGCTTAAATTAAATACATTTGTTTTGGCTTAGGTACTCTATTGCACGCAGATATTTATTTTTTAATTTCAAGGGAAATTAACTTGCAATCTATCTCCAAAAGACATCTTAGTAGGTATCATCCAAAATCGAATGGGCTCGTAGATTAATGACAAAAAAAGAAGCTACTTATTAGGCAATATCCCTAAATTAGGCATCAACTATACTTCTGGTTATCCAACTTTATTTATACACAAATCTTTAAACAGATTTTGGCCATGTTAAATATTCGTTTTACTAATGTATTTTTTAAGAGTCGTAAAATAAAAAATATACCAATAGACCTAAAGACCTCGAACGGTGCGGAAGACGAACCGAGCAGCAATGTAAGGAAAAAAAAACAATTATAGTTAAAAACTTCCAAGTAAAATCTGATATACACAAGTGAGGGGTATAGGAAGTTCACTACTTATTTTAATGTTCGTCACAGCTAGAGAGGAGCTCAGGAACAAAAAATATATATTAGGAAAAAAAAATATATAAATGCTAATCATATTATATAATATGTAATGCTCTAAGGTAAGTAGTTGATATTTTTTAAATGACCAATTTATATCCTTTCACCATTTAGTTGACTCCATTTTAAATGAGGTTGCCTCAACTCGAATAACAGTTATTGAAGGGGATTTGTTTTGTGAAAAAGTCCTCGTTTTGAAAACCTAACTACCACTAGCTTGGGTTATTGCCTAGCCGATGGCGAATCTATTCATATATTGGAAAAAGTAGACCTTTACTCTTTAACAAATAAAAATAAAACAAATACAACATTATAATAGACTTCGAACACAGTTTGACAGGAGTAAGGAAAACTTGTCCAGGTAGAGATTAACAGATGACACCAACCTGGGCTGTTTATGCGGTGCATTTCAGACGATGTCCCATCTTCTACCGTGCCCTGCTTGCCCTAACACCTGCACGCTGGAGAACTTAATGGCTGCTTCTGACAGGGCAGTTGATGTGGCTACATTTTGAGCTGCCACAGTATAGTGTTTGCCAACGAAACGCTAAGAACATTATAAAATATACAAATAAAACTGAATCAAAGTTATTGCACATCGTAAAACATAACTAACTTGTAGTTGATTGACTGTTTGGTGACATTGGAGTATTACCGAAGCTGATATTAATCGCCTTTTTACAGGCTTGTATTCAATTCACAGAACACATTACAACTATTGGCACCAGTCGTAAAAATAGATGTCCAGAAGTCCCCACTTCTGTACATCTATTATGATACTCTGAAACACTTTCGACTTTGGCGAAAAATTGTAGTATTACACCTCACAAGATTGTATTAAAAAAAATAAATAAAAAGACGAATGTATTTCATCAAAATAATTGATGAAATATTTTTGTCAAGGTTCACAAGAGTTGCGTAGAAATGAAAGTAAAATTCATAGTTTAATCAACCTTGCTGAATATTAAAACGCCAATTAAATTTAATTAAAAGTTATTTATGTACTTAAATTTTACACTTGGGACCTAAATGATGATAAAACGGATACCGAATGGAGATTTATTTATCAATATATAGTTATCTGTATCTGAGTCGCACCATTATAGGATTTGTCAGTTGAACTGTAAAACATTTGGTAAAATTATTATTTATCACGAACTTTTTAACCATGATTCAATTACTCGAACACGAAACTTTAAACATGCTAGAAAATTTTATTATGAAATCTCATACAGCTATAAATAAAATACACTTAAAATAAATAAATTATAACCCTAGACCTATCTATTAAAAAATAAATATGTTCAATATAGATGAAAGGACACATTTATTATC
This sequence comes from Charaxes varanes, assembly GCA_024363005.1. Classification (NCBI taxonomy): domain Eukaryota; kingdom Metazoa; phylum Arthropoda; class Insecta; order Lepidoptera; family Nymphalidae; genus Charaxes; species Charaxes varanes. The sequence goes on from JANCMC010021608.1 coordinate 2,686,455, forward strand.
TAAGCAACATCTTCCAGTAATATGGCAATCAGGAACATTGTCCACTGGGATCTGTGTGCAAACATAATATATAACATACACATATATTAAGGATCTGTGACGCGGACGCTTCCGTAATTGCCCTTGGCATATGGCAAATTTATTATGTTATGAGACAGGCTAAAGACATTGTTATAATAAAAGTCTCACTGGAAAAGTGGTCAAGGGAAATTAAGAACACAATACTCATTTCACTACATAGTTGGTTCATTCTAAGATTGAGACAGAAAATCCGGAGGCGAATGATTTAAAATACCTGTGACTCACTTTGCGTTCACTCGAAATACGAGTTTTAGTCACGGAGAGAGTGTCACTGAGTCTTTTAAAAGCATAGCGGGTAATCCCAAAAATTCTAGGTATTTTATAAAACATTTCGTAATGGGATATAAAATAACGATTACACAGTATTGTTAAAAGCGATTCGTTTTCAAGAACGTACTGACCTCGACACAATTGTCTGCAGCATAACAATCTGCATTTTCCTCAATCCATTCTTCTATTTGACACTATTTTTTTTTGTACAAATAAGTCTTTTATCGTTACCTATATCGTTAGAAAAGTAAAGTGGCATGATTGTGGATATGTATTTTAAGTATTTACAAAGTGAATCAATAGCTAAATACACCAAAATGTTTGAAATAAAGTAGTCAAGGAATTCTTTACAATATTATATATAATACCTGGTAAAATACGAATATTCTAGAGCTTAGTCCTAATAAATTGTTAGTTATTAATCTTCAAGCCTTTTAACTTTGTTTAAATGGGATTCTTTGCAGTGAATAAATTTGTCGTGATATGGCTCTATAATTACATAATTTTAAACATAATAGCTCACTTCTCTTACCTTGAAATTCATTGATATAATAACAAGTATTTGAGGAACTTGGAAAAATAAGAATATTGTTCATAAAGAAGGCGGTAATTATATTATGTTTATATTTTTTTCCATTATAACATCATTGTGCATCAGCTTCCCTTGTAAGAGAGAGGAGTGGGTCAAGGCTTTTCAGCCTTTAATTATATACTCGTTAAATATAAAACAGCCCAACGGCAGAAATTTTGTTTATTTAGTTCCAAGTGTAGATAGAACACGTTAACAATAAATTAAGGAATATCTACATAACATTTAACATTTTACCTAACTTGATCAAATCTTATTTTTCTACTAGCTGAAACCGGCGGCATCGCCCGCGTGAATTGTCATATGGCAAAGTTTTGAAGGTTTTCTTAATTATTTTTCAATATAGAAAGTAGCCTATGTTATCACTTGTAACATCAGCTATCAGCCTGGGAAAACCCGTCGAAAAATAGAACAGAATTTAAATCAGACGTCACAAACAGGCATCTTAATTTTATTTAAATACATTTCTAGATGTTATTGATGACGTGAGGTGACATGACGTCATATGTGAGTTCAACCTTTGTAGGGTTCATTAGACGCACGAGTAACCCTTATAGTATAGCGCTGTCCGTGCATCCTAACTTCTGAACATAAATAACAATTGTTGGCAAATAAATGTATCGTTATGTTACAAACTAGGTACTGTATAAAATCTCTATTTTTATTTTATTTATTGTTGAGAATCTTTAACATTATTTAATCTTTAACATTTAATCTTTAACATTTAATCTTTAACATTTTGGGAGGAAAAATGATAAAATCTGGGATAAATAATTCCGTTTCCTTCCAACTACTACTACACTAATGTTGTCATTAATCGCCATATAATCGATTAGAAAGGACACCTTTTCTGCTTAGAACCTGTGTTTGTATGGGCACCAACATAACAACCGTGCCTTAATGGCTCAGTTAGTTCTCAGTACAATAATCTACTATTAAACCAGATTCTGTTGTTATAGAACTTGCACTTTTTCGTTTGGATCTTTCTTTTTATTAGTGCCATTAAACTGGTCTCGTGTTCATCATTTAAGAAAAAAATAATCTATTATTAACATGCGAACAATTGCAAACCACTCGACACGAACATTTTTTAATACTATTTTGTTCTGTAGCTTTGATAGCGAATTAAGTAATTAGGAAACCTATGTACTTATCAATTAACCCATTTATCGAGCAAGGCTATTATAGACTACATACCATCATGCTAAAATTGAATCTATAATAATAAATATCATGTATAATAATCGATATATCATATATAATATATAATAATCAATAAAATTTTACGTGGACAATATGTGTTATAATTGTATTTTTTTATATATTACAAGCGGCAGGCAGTTCATCTAAGTGACTACCAACAACCATGAACATCTGCACCATCAGAAGGCTCGCAGATGCGTTGGCGGCCCTTAAACAGAGGCTTAAGACATCGGGAACTCTCACAGACTAAACGAAACACGTTAACAACAGCACTTCACGTGACAGCATTGCCGCATCATCGCATTCGAGCCGATCTTATGTAAGAAACAGGTACTGAAAACTGCTTGGAATTGAGATGCTCCAGTTTTGTACTTTATAATTAACACCTTCTTAGTCGGCAACGTATCTGCGACTCTTCTGATCCTCCTTTTTTAGGGTTCCGTAGTCCTACACGGAACTCTTTTTCCTGCTGTATTTTTCAAAGGGCGGTAAAATAATATAGACTATTCTCAAAGAACTCCCTCCTGTTTGATATCTCACAATATTTGCAATCCACAACTAGTTTTTTACTCTATTACTGGTAAGATTTGTCTATTGTAGAAAAAAAAATGTGTTTAGATAATTAAGTGGATTTTCTAAGAAATTCCTGTTGTATTAATCCAGAGTACTGTAAAATAACATGGACAATTCCCAACAGACTCGCTCCTGTTTGCAAACGATATTTGCACTTTGAACCACAATTAGTTGCTTACTCTATTACTGTTGAGTTGAGTTTATTATAAATAATATTTTTATGTAAAAACAAAGTAGATTTTCTTAGAAATTCCTTCTGTAATTGTATAAAAAACACAAACTCTCTTACAAAGGCGTCTTAAAAATAATTCCAAATCGTGGTAATGTAACATGGACAATTTCCTGTTACATCCTTATGTATCCTGATATTATATCATGATATTTGTTCTTGGAACCACAAAGGAGGGCGTGACTGCATTTTCTGCTCAACAGATGTCGCGGCATTCGAGTGACGTAAAAACCCTGAAGGAGGCGTGGCGGCAATAAATTTTGTCAAAATACGCGCCCGAATACGCTTCCCATCTAGCCCTATTAGAATAACAGAACAAATCGTACAAATTTGTTAAAAGCCGTACCGAATGGGTGTCACATGTCGGCGAGGTTGACTATAAATTGTTTAGTCGCGCCTTCACTAATTGCCGATGACAAAATTTAATAGCTCACACACATGGCCCGTCGATGTTTTCACTTTTGAACGTTTGAGATCTTCTTCCTCTCGAACATTCCGTCATTTTTGAAGGGGAAACTACAGGCAGAGGCGAATTTCTTAGCATTCCATGAATTCACCGTGCGGGTGCCGGGTCTATCGCGTTGCAGAGGAAGGAACCATAGCAGTACCCGGGACTTGTGACCCAGGTGTAGGTTTAGGAGTGCGCTCTTTATAGTGATCACTGACACTCACTTTCAGTCATATTACGTTCCATTCCTCAGCTCTTATCACTTTTATGATCCGTAGAGTAAAGAGAATAATTTCCTAATACGTTTTTTTATTTTTTTAATATATATTTATATAAATGTCAAGGCAGGTGTTTTGTCTTATATTTAGGTAACTACCGACGTCCATACTGAAGGTTCTCAGACGAGTTGTCTGCCTTTGAGAAATTAGTTTACTTTTTGTAACTCAGTTTAGTCTCTCTCTCTCTTTAGCCTGTCTCAGCTTGAGTTGGTTGACCTAAAGATATATGCTAATACATCTATAGACATTAATCTTCGTAAATAAATAAAACAGAAGGCGTTAATAAAGAAAAAGATGAAGATGGAAATATTATCTGGACAAAATAGGTTTTAGAAGCAATGAAACAACTAGAAAATTTTTAAATATCCCACTAAGTATTCTGAGTTTCTAATCGAAGCATCGATGTTCTAGCAGATACCAATAATAGGGGTGGGCACGATGGACTAGATGTAGGCGAATCTAAATAAATTATTGCAAAAAGGGTGTAGCCTCTCGGCATCTGTAGAAGTGGACAACATTATCCCACTCCCACCACTGAATTTGAGAGCCCTCCAAATTGGCTTCGACGAATGGCAGTAACATAAGCGATTCAAAACAATTTTCTTAGTAAGATTTTTGAATGTCCTATCAACATGGAGAATTTTAAGACTCTACATGTAATAGTTTGGAAATCCTAGAGGGGAACAAATGGACGGACGGATAGAGCTAAACTATAAGGGTTCCTTGTAGGACTACGGAACTCTAAAAAGTAATGTGAAAATTACATTTGTCTTATTTTTAACAAATAGCTCTACCAAAATTTTACCAATCATTTATGTAAGGGTGTAATATAACCACGAGGAGGTCGTGGCCTAATCAGTGGTTGGCATTTGAGTCGATCGCTAAGTTAGGTTGCTCTGGTTGCGACCGGGTGATAGATGGGTGACCCATTCTAGCACTGGTTTATATTTGATATCCGACCTCCTCCCAACTACCCTATATTGTAAACGTCATAAAACGCTATAAATATAGCCGCACGCCGTACGCGCAGTCACTCTCGTTTGACCCGTCAAACGAAGCACACCTTTTTTGACGCTTACCCTCTTTTGTAATAATTATTTTAATAGAGCGGTTGCAAGTTTCTAGCTGGTATTCTCGTGGCCCAACTTTGCCGAATCACTGGTAGCTTCTAAAGTCTGAAATAAACGTCTTCACAAGTTTAAGTTTCTTTGTGAAAACCAAATATTTAATAACCACCCTGTCATCAGTGATAGCAGCTATGCTACCCTCACACCTTTTAAGAGCACTTCGAGGAATCCCAACCCGTTATATATAAAAGAAATATTTGCAAAACCATGTAAGGAAATACCTTAAATTTCTTGCAAAAGTTCAGTACAGTTTAAGCAAACAAGGCCAATTAGTCTAGTCTTCATCCATCGAAGTCACCGGATAAGCTATTAACCTTCCAGTTCCTGACCTTATTATAGACTTGAGTGCTCGAATAGGGCACGGGTTTGTTAGGAAGGTCAGGGTTATAGACGAAGCTAAAATTAACTTGGTTATTGTAATTAAATACACTGTTTACAATACTATAAGTGTATTTAAAATCATTGTAAATTTTACATCACTTAAAGTTAACATATCATGTTATTAATAAAAATGGCTCGTTTTAGGTGTTTTCCTTGCCAGTGGTAGATTTTATATCCTTTGAGGATGAACCAAGACCTTGGCAAAATGCAATTTGTATATAAATTTGATAAATTCTTTATCAAATCGCATAATTACCTCTATAAATCTATTTTTAAACTGAAATAAGATATCGCTACTGGAACGTAGTATGTTTTGACAATATACTTATTTTTATTTTTTTTATATAAAATTTAAGATTTGTATTTTTCGTAAATTGACGTTTATTATTCGTTATGCTATAAAATATTATTAACGTCAGAAAATAACATTATCTGTATTATGTAGCTTCCATAAAGTTTTGTATTTTTTGTCAATGTTTAAGAGACCAATACTTGCTTTCAGTCATCTAATGATGAATAATTATTAATTCAATTAATAAAATTTTTAATTGGACTTCTGTCTTTACGTTCAACTGTTATGAGCTGAATGAAACACCTTCGTTCGATGATATATATGGGAATAAACAAGATTTGTCTTCAATTCTTGATTATTGACTTGGCCATTGTAACATTCAAAGGATGCTATAATGAATTCGGATTATATAATGTTTCTGACATGATAACGTCTTATAAATCGATGAACGGCGTTCGTTTTCGGAAATAATGTCGCGTTCCACCTGAATCTTGTGTACAAGCGAGAGCGCGGAACATGCGATAGAGAAAAGGATAGATAGGCAGCCAAAGCGTTCGGCGTTATCACGTAAAATTATCGTCCGTAAGACTACAGCAATTTTTTAAGTGTCAAGTTTTTTAATATTTTTATACATAAACTTGACTAATTGTTATGTTTGGAACTTCATTTATCAGCAGTTATTTATCAAAACAACGAACTACACAATTCGCGCTTATATTCATATAAGTTTCTATTTAAAATAACTTAGTGTTATGAATAAAAAACCTTAGTACATAGCATTCAAATACACATCAATGTCTTCAAACACAAACGATTTATTGTCATATATTAGAACAGACGGTATTGTTTAAATCGCTTAGGAAATAAACAATTTAAGTTATATAATTATAAAAAAAATAAAGAGTTTGTGGGGGTTCCGGGGATAACGTCAGATGGCAGTTAATCAGCTTAACTACACATTCTCTGCAATCTAAGCAAACCCTCATACAAGACTGGAATAAAGATATAATATGATGTAATTAAAAAAAAAACATACACGTAAAACGCTGTCCTTGTTAAAATATTAATTTTACAGTTCTATTAAGAACTGTTCATAATTTATATATCAACATGTGAAATTAAAACTTTAGGTACCATTTTACAAAAATTGCGCGGAAGGAGGAATATGAAATTTGGCACAATTGTAGTTCATATTGAGGATTATTACTGACATTTGATAATTTGACATTTTGTGATAAATTGTTTGCTAACATTTAAACTTAAGCTGGATATTGTAGCTCGATAGCTCTATTAATAACTTAGCTTATCTTAATCTGACAAACCAGAGTATTTCTAAGGGTCCTAAACAAACTCCAATTTATTAAGAGTTCATATTTGATGTTCCCTACATTATAAGGTGCAAGGATTCTCCCTATATGGTTTTCTGACTCGGTCAAGTATTGAGCAAAATTCTACTGTAGAACTACCGTCTACTATTTGTCAACTTGTGTGGTGATTGTGACGAAGGGGAGATTGGAAGAGTTGGTTGTTGTTTGGGGATTGTGGGTTTTATTAACACAATCACCGCAAAGATAAATATTTTATGCATTAAAACACGTACAATTTATTTGTAGAAGATATCTTCTAGTCATAAGAAAAAATCTTAAATTATAATATACGACAATGTCATTCCATACTTCTTTTCTCAACAAAAAAAGGTTTTAGTTGATAATAATTCGTAACAGCTATGTGGAAATTGCTGAAAAAGTGTGAACAAGTCGAATAGTGTTCATAATGTATGAAAAATTTGAGTGCACTTACATCATAAATTTATTAGAGGTAGCGCCATGCTTGTGGCCGGCGCGTCCGGGTACCAGTACCTCTTTCTCACATGATATGGGCGTGAAGTGGCGGCAATGCTGTCACGTTCGGTTTGTGAGACTTCCCGGTGGCCTAAACTCGTCATTAAGGGCCGACAGCGCATCTGCTGGCCTTCTGGTCGTGCAGATGTCCTTGGGCGCCGGCAGGCACTTCGGTGCCTGCTGCCTGCTCGTTTGCCCGTTTGTAACATAAAAAAATAAAATAAAAAAATAAAGTAGATCAAGCACAGCATATTTAATTACTGTTAACTCATTATATAACAATATGTTATTAATATTACGAAGTATTCTTACGCAGTATGCCTGTAATTGTCAATTATCCTGTGTTCATTTGATCTAGTCAGCTATGAGGGCGCGCTTCGACAGCTTTTAATAGTTAACGAGGCGAGCTTTGTTCTAATGAGGTGACGTCACTCGAGCTTTTTCTGCGGTGGTCTACTGAAGTGGTTCTTTGCGTAACTAATGACAATGATGAAAGAGAATCATGTACATCATTTATCGCTACATATAATAAAGCCTATGTACGAAGAAAATTTTTTCTTGTTTTGAATAAAGGAAGCAACCGCACATCATCAATTGACTTTAAAAAAGACGGAGGATGTCAATTCTACTCTCTTTTTTATGTTGGTTTCGTCACAACTTTCAACTGGGTGAACTAATTTTGATGATTCTTTTCTAGTTTCGTTCCGTGTTGTCCTATTTCAATTTGGTCCAGTTTTGACAATTTGAAATCGGTTTTTGTGATAAATTTGGGAAAAAATATTTGAGAATTTCTGTTAAATAATAAAACGCAAATATTTAGGTATGTGTAATGGTACTGAAAGGGTAATGTACTTGGTAAATAAAGTAATAAAGAATATAATAAATAAAAAAGAACTAAAACAAGGAGATGCTTTGTATGTATAATACACGTCTATCATAGTTGATAAAAATCGCGAATTTCAGAGATTTGTAATGTATCCAATTAAATACGCTATATACGTTATACAATTTTTGCAGCGCAAAATCGCCCTTAGTAGCAATCATTAAAATGAATATTTTAGAAGATATGAGAGATTTAAAATGCGGGGCGGCTGTCGGTGGGGCAAGCGACCAACATTTTTGACAACGACAACGTCTGTCGGATCCGCCAGTAATATATAAATAAGTTGCGATATACGCAATATATGTATATTTAAATTTATGTTGTGAACGGCTACGATTTATATATCTAGAAAAATACACTTTCAAAATTAAGATCTCCATTCGCATAAATAAAGTAAGTAAAATAAAGTAGATCAATTACTTTAACGGTGAATGTGTAGTTTCTCTCTGTTATTCCACTTTGTCCCGACATCGCTCGCTTGTATTCTGAGAATTTCCATTTTCGGTGAAGTGTTTTCCGATGTTAAAGCGATACACTTTTTTTATTTCTTTTCGGTTTTTTCTCAACTTTATCCGATTATGATACACAGTTCCCAAAAGTGGTTTCTTCTTGTAATGTCAAAATATAGTAGATTATTGCACCGAGCGCAAAGCGAGTTACTAATACATGTCTGTTATGTTGATGCACTAAATTAACACGAATGCATTAATTATTCGCTTCAGCAAGGTGCGTAATTTACCTTTATTAACGACTACATCGCTGACTATTACCGTTTTTCAAACTTTTCTTGCTAAATATGAAGTATGAAACTTACAGTGGTATAGAATGTTCGCCGTTTGATTTTTTTGGGTTTTGTTCAGTCGATTTTTACCACAGCTAGTATCTTTGTGATCCAAAGTATACATTTTATATGAAACATAATGAACGACGTTAACAACTATAAATAATTTTATTAGTTGATTGTATGTGACATAAGTTTTATTTTAAAATATATTTGAAGATTTTGATTTTTCTTCAAAGCCTCGTTAAATAGAACTTTTAAATTTTCTATTAAACGTCAGTACCGATAATTTTCAAGTGATGTTATATT